>CAXKVR010000035.1:0-135785 GCA_964058845.1 Carex sylvatica
GCTATGAAATGTACTGTATTATTGTTTTACAAAGTTGTATTATTTGTTTACGAATTCAGGTGCGGCGAGATGGTGACAAGCTACCTATTGCTGTGTTACATTCCGAGCTCTTTTGGGGCAACCAAATTCCTTATTTGTACTAATGTCTGTCTATCAGTCAAAATTTTCAATTTCATCTAACATGTCACTGCAAACAAGGAACATATAGATAATCAGTATTAATATTTTTGAAGCACTCCCCTTTAGTGACTTACTGCGTTATGTTTATCTTGTGATTTATGAAATTACTCTTGAGTGATGCATAATTATATTGCTTTGCCTTTATATGTGAACTCTAAGCTGAGTGATACAATATTATACGGTGTATTTCGTCATGGTCGGACGGTAACAACGCTTCATTTCGGTTTTGCTATTTTTGCAGATTTTAGCAAGAATGATGTCATCTATTTTATTTATTTTATTTTAATACTGTGAATAAAGAAAGAATCCGAGATACATGTCCTTATTCTCTGGCCCCACCTTCACTACTAAGGTAATTTTGCTTTTGGTGATTTAGAATCTTTCATGCATAGAGTACTCGGTATGGTTGAAGACTTGAAGTCTCCTTTGCTTTGGTGGGACTCACATTCCTATTAGGCATTAGCCATGTATGTTTGGTTGCTATTCGAATGTCTTGATTTTTTTTTTATGATGATTATTTCTTTCAAGGCTTAGTTACAAAGCCCACCCGATCGCTTTCATGGGCAATAAATTAACCCTGTGGTTGGTTACGTAGATGAAGGGAGTCGCCCCTGGATGGCATGTCTACATCCTCGCTCATGGCTGATTTCCACTAAGGATTTGCTGTCTCAAATCCAGGAGGCTCTGTTGCAGCCAGGCTCTGACAGCCTATGAGATGAAACATATAGTTTTGATACGAACAGGATCCTTTACATGATTAATGATTGATATTAAACAGAGTTGATGAAAAATTAAGAAATGTTAGCCTGTGATCAAATTGAGGTGCACCTTTCAAACGATATTGTAGGGAATAGTTACGTTCCACAAGGGGGAAAACCCTAACCTTAGCTGATAGATTAACGACTTAGGATTTAGGTCTAACGAATTAGGATTTTTTACTTCGTCATGTCTTTATTTTGTAATTTTCTAATAATAATAATCATAAAAATTATATCAAAATAAAATGTTAGATCTGATCTATATTTTTTATTCTCTTCGTATACATAAAAAATATTACTTTTATATTTGAATTTATATGAATTAATAAGTTGAAAACTCAACATCTAGAATTTATTCACATTGGTATATTTTTACAAACTCTTGATAGTTAATACTAATTAAAATAAAATCAAAATGTTATAATCTTTCACATGTACAGAGATAATATGATGTGGATCATTTTTATCAGTTTTTATTTTTACATTTACGTTTTAAATTTTAAGTTAACAATGGACATTATGAAAACACAAAATAAAGAGGAAATTTTTCATATTTCTCTGAGCTGTATAAAAAACCAGAGCTACTAAACTACGGTATTTTTTTTAAACTTGTCATTTACAATCTCTTTACATTTTGTCTAGTTTATTTTTCAATACTATCAACACAGCAACATCTTTACCTTTGAGCACTTACAATTTTAACACAGATAATATTAAGTATCTCTTACATCACTATTTTAAAATAATCTCCATGCAAGTAACCACAACAACAAAAAATTACGTCGACCACTTCCAGACCTTCAATTCACCAATTCCATCACCGGTGAAAAAGATTCCACCGGGACCCGTTTGCATTGTCCGAACCTCCTGCTTTGCAAACATCCTCCCCCTCTTATTAAATCTATCCAAATATACCAAAAACAAATATATGTTATATAGGAAATATGATCCAGCTATTTTGGATAATGTTTTCTTGATAAGGAAAACTTACGAGGGAAGATCATATAGGTGTACACTATTATCATTCAACGAACACATCAGTACCGGCTTTCCATTTAGATCTTGCATTCCACAAAGCGCGATTACCCCCTGACAATGCAAGATAACAAAAAGGAGAAGAAATTAAACAATTGGTTCAATTATTTTATTTATCATGCACCAGATAATCAAAACTGAGCACAGAACATTTTACTAATACAAAACAACCGAGGGATAAAAATATAAAAAATAAACAAAGAGTACTGACATGTTCCTCGACGTGCGTATATATGACCTCTAGGTGCTCCTTGTTGCTAGTACACCAGATCTGAAAGTAAGGAAAAATGAAAAATTAGAAACCAACAACAATAATTTGAGTATATTCAACATATCCACATGTTAACAACTATCATACGAGCGATTTGATAGCATGTAATAATTCCATCAACTTTTCCATTGTTCTATATACATGATCTCAAGGCTTACTTGGTAAAAATCAATTATGAACTGAAATTTTCCAAACTGAGAAATGAAGATAATACCTTCACAGTGTTGTCGAGGGAGCATGAAAATAAAAATTGATTCCAATATAGCAAGGACATCACCACGTTTGTATGCCCAGAAAGCGTCTGGACACACCGCAGGGTTGTCAAGTCCCAAACCTAATACATTTTTTAAATAAATTAAATTGTATGCAAAAGGCAAAATAACAACATACTGGGGAAAAAGAAAAGAAAGAAAAGTTCCATTTGAAAATCCGTATAGATGGTCATGCTTATACAAGATGGAGAAATTGATTTCAGTAAGCAGGTCTATAGAGGTTGACAATTTGGCATTAAATAGTAACAAGTAAACCCAGTAAGCATAAGAGTGTTGGGTGCCGATACGAGTTCTCTAGAGGCTGATAATTTGCCATGCACAATAGTAAACCATATAAGAGTGTTAGATACCAATATTGTACTGGTCACGTCATGCAACGGGGTTGCTACCATCGGTCAAACACCATGTTCTGCAAGTTAAAGAACCAAATGAAACCACCTACCTGGGCATTACTTTATTGGTACATAATGAGGTACCTTAGCCACAATGAAAATCTACAAGGGAAATCGAGTGGGAATATATGGACTCACTTTTATAGCTTTATCCATGGACCCTGAATAAAGTTCTGTTCCTCCTATGGCTAGTGAAATGACAGCGAGGCTGTGACCCAGAAGAGAAGCGGCAGGCTCAAAATAATTTGTTGGTGCGCTGTATCTCCACACCAATATTATACCATCCTATAAATTTTTTTAAAAGTAAATCAAGTTTTAATTCTTTACACAAAATAAGTTCTAAAATGGAACTTATAAAAAAGAATTGAAGTAGGACTTACATGTGTCCCAGCGAACAGCATATCATTAGCAGTCACTAGTGCATATACCTGACCCGTGGGCCCGGAAAGGCTCATTTCGGCACCAGTCTGTGTGTTCCATACCTAAAGAAATTAAAAAGAGAGAGATAGAGAGAACAATTAGATGTGAACAGAATCTATCCTAAGGGCAGGGTAACTTTTTTAGCAACTGCAACTAGCACCAAACACTTGAGAATCACATCACTAGATAAAAACAGTTAATTTAAGAAACATATGAGAAATTGCCCTTGAAGAGCCATGTTTGCAAAATGACTTGTTAATAGCGGCAAAATTTTCAATGATACAACTACACATTTCCATCAAATTCATCAAATATTAACTGGGTTTTTTTTATTTGTGAATATACCACAATTTATGCGCCAGATGCAAAATATAAGAACAACTGTTTTATACCCATTTATCAGAGAGTACTCCGTGCACCATGGAAAAGTCCTAAAAGATAAAAGTATTCTTTTGAGAAAAGGGATTTATGAATTACTTTGATAGAGTCGGGGATGCCAACAAATAACCAGGGCTCCACGCTAATCATACAGCCGACTTCACGCCCCATACAAACTGTTGCCACACACTACCATACAGAAAATAAGACATCATAAATACAAGTCAAGCCAAAAGAAGATAAACAATTTTTCAAGGTTGAAATGAACATTTATCCCAAGACGCCCAACTACCTGGCCGGTTTGGCAATCCCACACCTTGACTGTCCCGTCCTTACTTCCAGAGTAAAGCTTGTCAGATCCCGCTGGTAGTGCTATGGCAGATATTACCTACAAGATATATATAAATATTTTAAAATAACTGTTCATTGATCATTACTTTTTTTTTATCATTAAAGCCCATAGACCATTCATTTCATTAAAACCAAAACTTGCAGGGTACATATGCAAAAGATTAATTCTGCTATTTCTCTCCCATCAAAACCAATACCAGAATCCAATAAAATCCTCTTTTCCCCTGATACATTAGTCTCTGAACATTAAAATAGTAAACCCCAATAATCCCACCCGTTGATCTTGCTTTTTTTTTTTGCCGGATTAACAGCCAAGTTATTGTGGCTTCTTTGCACATGCACACATGAGTAAGACTCATTGATCACTACTTGGTAAAAGAAGAGAATTAGTTGTGAAAAATAGGAAAGGGATTAACCTTTTTGTGTCCTTTTAGAGGCGTGATGAGAGAAAAAGTGTCACCAATGGACCAAGAATGCAAATATCTACATCTCTCACCGTAGGAGCACGTCCCTGACAAAAAGTACTTGCATGGTTTATCGCATTGGCTTGGGCCTGTGTTCTCTCCACGTGGACCTTTACCATTCAACTTGGACTGGTTGCCCCCATTGTCGTCTGGAATTCTAGGGTTTCGCCACAGCAGGTTATGGTATTGGCGGGGAATCCTCTTAGATGTAGATGAAGTGGAGGGATCTTGTGCGTCTGGGAGCTGGCTGTGGAGAAAAGGGCACGGGTGGCGGTTGCAGCGCCCGGACTGCCACTGGAAGCAAACCTTCCCCGTCCGATCAGGAAATCCCGATGCCGGCCTGCCGTAGCGGCGCTGGCCCGCCTCACTATCCATCCTAGTTATCTGTGAAACCCTGGATTGGGATTCCTATCACTTGCGAAAGAGGGGAGAGGGTTGCGATAGAAATGCCGTTGGAAAAGAAAGAGAGATGTCGAGAAATAAAGAAGAGAAGGATTTAGCGATAATAAGATTTCTGGCGGTATTTGTTATGTTCAATTTTTCAAGTCGGCGGAGAAAAAATAGACTGAGATATCTGAAAATAGTTCGATGGGCCATGGAACTATGTGATGGGTCGGAATTAGGCCTGAAATTATTTCCCTTTTTGTTTAAATATATCTTAGCTAATATGTTGTTTGCGTCTGGAGTTGTTGAATATATGGTCTCACATGTGATGGGCCGGGATTAGGCCTGAAATTTCTGACAACCACATATTTAATGTTTCATTCATTCTCAAATAGCATGTCCTAAAAGGCTCAAACCCAGGTGTTTGTTCGTATTAGGAAAAAAAAAAAATGAAAAACATATCAGCATCCAATTATCGTTGAAATAGAAAAGAGGGGTCCATGTACTCTTTAAGTTCCGTGTAAAGGACTAAAAAAATTGTTATCTTATTTTTTTTTTTTTTAAAGCCTGGCACTAGCTGCCAAGTGATATATTAATTAACAAAAACAAATTACACAATCTCAGTGCTCTGAACAGATATTAAAACCCCAACCTTGCGCTGACATCTGAGTATTTGTTATTATGTCCAAATATGCTACTGTAATTTAGCAAAATTTGAGCAATTTGTTAGGTTAGAATGCTTCATTTTGAAGTAATAATTAAATTGGTAGTTGGGTTATTATTCAAAAAGAAGGGAGCCATATGCCCAATTAATTATGAAATTAAGGCAATTTTTCGGTGCAAATTATGCCTGGACCAAAAATTGCTAGCAATTTATATGTTATTTTTCAAAAATTTGAGTCCTAATAAAAATAAATTTTATATGTTATGGTTTTATTAGAGAAAGTTATATATTAATCAAGTCCAGTAATTTATTTTATTATTTGAGTTATGAAAAATAAAGTAGTATTCACATTCTTTTTTTCATAAATTTCAGTTGGGTTCTATTTAGATTATGCAGTCTTTAATTCGGGACAATTTTAACTAATTTGTGCCAGATGCGAACCTATCAACAATACAAAGAAAAAAAAAAAAAAAATTAAACCCTTGTCGTTATAAATTTAAAATTTGTTTAAAAAACTATAACTTGAAGCTTTGCTGGCAAAGTAGTATTCGAAGGACAATGATACCGTAGCTAAGGGATGCACAAAAAGTTCGTAGTTTGTGATCCGGTTTGAGTTTGATTTAAAAAAAACTTCACAATTAATTTGATTTGAAATTAGTTTGTTCTGAAATAAATTAAATCAGTTTGATTCGAATCTTATTCAAATCAAACTCAAACTGGATATAATTCGTTCGAAATTGATTTACAAACTATTTAGGTCCGAATCTCAAATAATGCAACTAATGGATTCAACCATCAATATTTAATAATGCAGGAACCAAACTTATATTAGAGTTCAAAATTGTTAATATAATGGTAACTTATAATAGAAAAATATTTCAGCGTAACAAATTAACAATGGAATAAGTTCTATTTGACTAGGTTCATACTGTAATTTTAATCAATTTGAATGTTTAAAATTTTCATATGTAGACGCATCACTCGTAAGGTAGACGGATTTCAACGGTTCAAATTCATCATTTAAAATCGATTTGAAGAGTTTTAAACTTGAATTCATCAAGGAAATTGATAAACTCAAAAACACCCTAGTTCTACTCCTATCAACACAGCAACAACATCTTTTGTGCTACCTTTGAGCACTCAACAATTTTAACACAGAAATTGTAAAGAGGGGCCATGTACTCCAATTAAGTTCCGTGTAAAGAACTAAATAATTGTTATCTTTGTTAGGTTAGACCGTTAGAATGCTTCATTTTGAACTTTGAAGTAATAATTAAATTGGTAGTTGGGTTATTATTAAAAAAGAAGAGAGCCATATGCCCAATTAATTATGAAATTAAGGCAATTTTTCGGTGCAAATTATGTCTGGACCAAAAGTTGCTAATAATTTAGGTTTTGGACATGTTGTGATTGCAATAACAGAATAAGCAACGGTTGATAATTGCCCTTCTTGAGTAGCCACTTGATTATGATTATTTTGACAACCTTAGCTATAGTTTTTATAGTTGAAAATCGAAAATAAATTTATAAGTATGTTATTAATTCAAATTTCATACAATATGATACTATGATACTATGTTGCATGAATATTGGTACAAGTATTGTATCGGATATGATACGGATACAGCGATACGGCAATTTTTAAAAATCCTGGATACGATATGTCTATTATATATTATTTTTTATTAGTTTAATTATATTATATAAATTAAATATTAAAAATCTTGGATAAAGTATATTGTATACGCTTAAATAAGAGTGGTACTGCAATGTTACAATAAAATTAGTCTAGTGCAACGGTGTAGTTTTTGTTGCAGTACTTCTGCTTGAAATGAAATTCAGTGCTCTTTCCCTGCTATTCTCTCTATCTTTCTCCTCCTTCTCTTTCTCTCTCTCTCCTCTTTTTTAAAGAGAGAGATAGGGAGAACAAAAAAGCAGCGAGTTACTTTTCTAATAAGAAAAGCAGCAGATACACATCCCTCCTGCTTATGGCATGAATTTTACTAAATTATTTGGTCTTGCGCGGCTCACAGCTTGGTGCACAAAAAATGAAACGAAGGGTCCATGCGCGGTCTGCACGAGGGAATCAGTTCCATTTGTAGCCGTATCAGCTCCGTATCAGCGTTAAATTTATTTAAAGTCGTCGATACGGGTACGGAACCCATTATGAAATATCTGTGTGACATCGATCTGATGTAAGAATGATTGTTAATTTTAAATTGTTGAATCTTGAATACATATGATGTACAGTAAAACGTACTCCAAATCTTTACCAATTTTTTTAACATGATATGTGTCATATAGATGAAGCCTATAATCTTGAATATAATTTTTGTCAAAATTTGTTATTATAATTTTTAAAAGAAGTTGATAGATTTGGTAGAAGCACCAATTTTCCAAAATTAATTAGTTATCAACAAAAAATATACATGTACATGTTTAGCAAGGGTTGCTAGCTATATAAGTTTTTCTTCCATTGACATCATGTATTCATAAATAAGGTCCATTGTCTTTGCTTTTGAATTTTGATGATCGATCGTTATATCTTTAATTTTAAAATTTGAATGACTCAAATATCATAATGGATTAAAAGTTTAAAACACTTGATGCTATCAATATTATATTATATATGCATACTTGAAATATTATTGTCTTTTTATTGCATTTTGAACGGATTCAATAGTCTATAAAAATCTATTAATGTGGAAATTTATAGATGTTATTTTTCCAAACATTTGAGTCCTAATAAAATAAATTTTATATGATGATTTTATTAGAGAAAGTTATATATTAATCAAATCTAGTAATTTATTTTATTATTTGGGTTATGAAAATTAAATAAAGTAGTATTCACATTTTGTTTTTCATAAATTTCAGTTGGGTTCGATTGCGATTATGCAATATTTAATACGGAACAATTTTAACTAATTTGTGCGGTGCGAGATGCGAACCTATAAAAAAATAGAGAATATTTTAAGCCCTTGTCGTTATAAATTTAAAATTTGTTTAAAAGACTATGACTTGAAGCTTTGTACAAAAGCAAAATGCGGTTACATTAAATGGTTTCTAATGATGCCATTAATTATCGATCTATCCTGGCTGGACATTAATTGTTGATAATAAAAAAGAGCTATTAACTAGTAAATTATATTTATAATATAATATAAATTTGTTTATGCATGAGTTTCATGCGTAAATACTTCACACAGCGTAACATTGAAGCTATTAATTAATTAAGTTTCGAAATTGATCAAGAAAATTCTTTCCATTTTAAGTTTTCAATATAAAAAAGTTCAAATTTGACTGCCTTTTTTAAAATAGCTTGGCTGTATTTTGAAAGAATATTCCCGGTCTCATGCATTTTGCAAAATATTTGATTTTATATATATACTAAATTTATATGTTGCCTTATTTTATTATTTATGGAATTCCGAAGATACATGCATGTTTCATACCGATTGCTAAATTATAAAAATTAATTACCTCTAATTAATTCCGAAATTAGTTATTTCTTCCAAATTAATCACTTGTATAATTTATGTTTTTATTGAATTTGATAAATTATTATATATCTAAAACAAGAAACTATAACTATATATTAAAAGGAATCTTACTTAAATATAGAAAGAATAAAGAAAGTACCAAAACATGCATGAACTGATATTGGAATTTATCTGCAAGAATAATAAATAAATAAATAAATAAATATATATTACGCAAACAAACAACAATTAAAACAACTAATTAATTAATTAAGGGTTTTTTTTAGTAATTAAGAAGTTTAGTTTAGGCTTTCTGAAATTTTAATCTGTATAATTGTTTGTATTCATTAATTTAAAAGTTAATATATTTTAATTAGTTATTTACCATTTTCATTTCCGATGTTAATTCCCTTTTGGTTTTCTATTTGCTTGTTGTTTTATTTTTTTTATTTGTTAATGTAGAAAGCAAGAGCTAACTAAATTCCTCGGACTCATCTAATGATATAGCTCTTCATTTCTTGTTTGTTTATTTTTAATTTAATTAGGGGCGTACGTGCACGATTTTTTTCTTTTTAATATACGATACAATATATATTATGTAAGACGGATATGATAAAAGACGGGTAAAAAAATTTATTCATTAGAGCATCAAATAAGAATACTTATTTTGTATATGTTATTATAGAACAATTAATAAATATAAAATTATGTAAAAAAATACGACATTTTGTTTCAACTTATGAAGAGAATATATAATTTATAAAATTTATCCTTTCAAGATAGAATGTTATTATCTAATGAAATAAAAATTAAGTTGTCTATTTTGGTTATTATATCGTTGACAATTGAACATGCATGTAATATTTTCTTCAAGAAAGAGACAATTCAATGAATGCAAAATATATATATCGACTAGATTAATGTCAACTATCATTTAAAGTTCAGTTATTAGGACAAAACTTTATAATTTCAGAAACATGACATTTTTATTTATTTATTTAGATTAGAGGTGTATATACTTCTGTATGTCTTTCTCCTTTTTTCTTTTTAATACCTCACCACAATCTTCAAGCTTCACATGTTATATATATATTCTAATTTATGAAATTCGTAATGAAAATATAAGGAAACAGACAAATTAATAAGAAGGAAATTTGGAAGCGAAACTATGGAAACTGAAATTATTGAAATTTGGAAGCGTAATTTTTTACAGAGAAATTTTCCACTTTATAAGTTTTGAATTCATGATATCTCAAATTCAAACTTATGAACTTCACCAAAAAAAGTAACATATTCAGGATCTTTTGTGGCATGTCCAATACAATGTTGCACATTTTTAAAATCATAATTAGTAAAAATAAAATCTGAATCAGGTTACTTTCGTTTCCTCTTTAATATGTAATCATATTTTATACACACACACACGCATAACCTAAACTTGTAATAAGAAATGAAATATTCATTTGTCCATATGCAATTAATTTTCATTATGAATGAATATTTAATATTATCTTTTGTGAGTTTGAAGTTTGAAGTTTGAAGTTTGAAGGGAGAGTGATTAAGCCTGATTGATAGATTAGGCCCATAAAAGGCATGATTAGGCCCATAAAAGAAAAACTGGTCATTTGATCAAGTGTCAGTCTCTATTGCTTTTCTTTTCTTGATGTTACTTATATATTTCTGTCTTCATGACATATTTACTTATATATGATCAAGTCCGTGCCAGAGTAGTTTACAAGAAATGTTATAAGAAGTAATTAATTAAATCCGTAGCAATCCCTAGTAGTGCTAGCTGGTGCACTATTTTTTATTTGATTTGATTTGATTTGATTTGATGGAGAAAGAAAGAAAGAAAGTAAAAGAAACCTTAATACTGTTGTTCATATAAACTGGGCCGATAATTCTTATCAAAGCCCTTTTAAGTGTTAATATATGCATCAATTCTTCTTGCCGCCGCGCCGTGTCAGATTACCATGACACGGCACATGACAAACACGTAACTGTTACATCATGAACCCGTATATATATTAATGACATTATGTCACATAATATATATATATTTTATGACGTTATATATTTGAACATATTTATCACATAAATAGAACATTAGATATATATACCTGCCACATTATTGATTATTGATTACTAATGTCGCAGGTAGGGATCAAATTATATAGCAACACTAGGCGGAATAGTAGAAAACCTACTATTAGTGACGTATGTTTAAAGGAGACAATTTGCTTGAGGACATATTTTTTTCCACCTGTCAAATCAAATTAATAATAATTTTGTCATGTCTTAATTAGCTTTGGAATTATTTGGATTTTGTTTTTTACTTGATAATTTCTGTCTCTCTTCGAATGGGGTTCCAAAACCTTTTTTAAGACTTGATCTGCACCATTCAATTAATCACCACTGCTTTCTTCTTATCATTATTATTTTTTAATTAATAGTTAACCACTAGGGCTGGCAAAACTGATTCGTTCTCTAATAGCTCGTTCGTTACTGGATAAACTAGGACTTAATTAGTTTGTTCATCACTAGCTCAATTCAGAATTAACAAATTCAAGTTGGGGTCTAACATGCTCGCTGAACTAGACATTAATTTATGAATTTGTGTGTATTTTACATTGTTCAGATATTGTCCAGCTTAATTAGTTCAACTCAGTCTAAAAAGTTGGTACAATCATTCTGTCATGTCTTAATTAGCTTGGAATTATTTGGATTCTGTTTTTTACTTGTTTCTGTCGCTGTTCGAATGGGGTTCCAAAACTTTTTAAGACTTGACCGTACACCATTCAATTAATCACCACTGCTTTCTTCTTCTTATTATTATTTTTCTAATATATAGTTAACCACTAGGGCTGGTAAAAATGTTTGTGGTTTGATGGTGACACACAGCTGATTTATTTACTAACAGTTTAATTGTTACTGGACGAGTTAGGACCTAATTTGCTCGCTACTAGCTCAATTCAAAATTAACGAGCTCAAACTGGAGTCTTGTTTGCTCATCAATTCACGAGCTAGCTCAGCTAGGTATTAATTTGTGAATTTGTATGAATTTGTGTGTATTTTATACTGTCCGGCTCGGTTCAAAATGTTCGTAGAATTCTTTTTTCTTAAAACAAGGTCCAATAAACCAGTTCACGAGCTAGCTCGATTCAGCTTGTGACAATTTCAAACTAAGATTTCAACTTTTACCTCTAAAATCAATTCGCTCGTGACTTAGATGAACCAGCTCGTGATGAGTTTGAGCTGAACCCAATTCATGATGAACCATGCATCTCGTTGCCACCCCTAACCACCTATTTTTTTAAAATATTTTCATATTATTAAATATTAGTCACGTTGTGCACCATCTTTAATTCCGTTTCTGAAGCTAGTGATTGAAAAAGAAAAGTAAAAAAAACAAAAAAAAAGTAAAAAAGTAAAAAAAATAAAAATAAATTAAAACCAGATCATCAATTAAATTTTTAGTGAGATATAGCTTTTGGAAAGAACAAAAAAAACAATATATATCGATAATAAAAAATGCTAAACTGAATAACGGCTAATTAAGCTAGATCAATTGGCACTATCCTTCAATTAAGTTGTAAAATGGATTTATCTGAATTAACTATTAAGTATAAAGGGTGATAAATATTAGTAGTAATATTTACTAAAAGAAGATGAGTAATTAATGATTAGTATTGTGTCCGTACGTTACAATGGGAAATTATATATCGATAATAACAAATCTCATAGAAAATAACATATTTTCATTAAAAAAATTGATCAATGAAAAGAATAATTATTCAACAATATTGATGAATGATATTAAAATAGATTGGATCATTGGAGGAGAGAGGGAGAGATATTATAAGAGAGCAAATATGTTCAAATTTTAGTATTTCATAGAAAACAAGTTGGGGGACTTTTAATTCATATATACGTTGATTTTGTATGGTATTTTCTATTACAATAAATACGCAATTTGTTATTTTACTATTTTATCAATCAGTCTTAATTCATGAAAATTTATATAGTTTCTTTTGCTATTAATGTGGATCCGTAATTATTATTATTATTATTATTATTATTATTATTATGCGTGTATATGTATTATTATTGTTATTAAAGTGGATATGTAATCCTTAAATGACATACAATGAAATCCAGAATTACAATGATTACTGTGTGTCTTAAATGACATTTTAAAAATGAAATAAAATATCATAATTAATAAGAAAATCGAGTATATAAAAATCAAATAAATGGGGTTTAGGAAGGTCTTGAATTTTTATTTTTAGAGAAATAATGAAATCTATATGTGATAAGTCCGTGTCTAAATAAATTTAGTTTTCTACACATAAAAATAAAATAAAAAACATGCACAGAATAAGAAAATGCAGACTGCTTGATTGAAGAGCTGATATTCAATCTAAAATTTTATTTTTTTAATCACAACTATTAACTGATTATAATATCCACGTGCTTAATATATATAAGAATGAAGATATAAGGCATATAAACTGTGACTTAAGGCAGTCATTTTCGCCAAAGTTATTGGCCACTAGCTAGATATGTATGATGTGTTTAGATAAGAATGGATCGAAATGAGCTCGGACCCAGAGAGATTTTCATGTCGATATTCGGTACGTGTATATATATATATATGCATGTTTAATTATAATTTAGAACATCTTGTCAAAATTAAAATAATGTACATTTTTTTATGGTCTAGAATCTAGATTGATAGGAATGTTGATGAGATCGCGAAAGCGCATAGAGATGAATATATTCCTAAAAAAAGTTTACATATTGTTTATCCTGAGGACCAATAATAATTGAGAATTGATATGTTGCACACTTTTGATCAAATTGTATAAATAATTAATATTTTATAATATTGTTAGCATTATGCGCAGCCAAGCAGACAATTAATGTACATCGCATAAGCAGGATATTCATGATATTCGAATCAGTGCTGTAAATAACGGTATGAGATCGTCGGACGGATAGGATATTGTCAAGTAATTAATCAGTATGCGGTATGCGGCCGATTAATCGAAATTATGTGGACAATCTAATAATTTTTTTTTTTAATTTATGTATATATATCATAATTTATTAAGAATAATTTATTTAACTCATTAAGCTTATGAAATAAATTTAATTTAACTTAGTTTAATTATTATAACATGATACTAAGCATATTTTTTCTTAACACATAAGCACTTTACATGTGTAAGTAACACATTTATTTAATAAAAAAATAAATTCAAGAATTAAGCTTTTTCAAATACTAATAATATATTATTTGAAAGAAATGAAACATTACATCAGTAAGTAAGAAAAATATATAGTATATAAATAACAAAATAATTAATCAATTTCAAAGTAAGTAAGAAGAAAAAACATATACAAAAAAAATATTAGATTTATGTTCAAGCACAAATAAAACTACGATACATGATTTATAAAACTTATTATCACACACAATCACAGAAAAAAATAATCAATGCGAAAATAAATATTCACTGGAATAATTTGGAATAAACGGAAATAAATAGCCGATTAATCGTTTTCATCCGTAAATAGTTGTCCGTAAAGTGTATTCGTAATGATTTGGCCACCGTTAACTATTAAACAGCCGTTAAGACCGTTTTTTACAACACTGATTCGAATATTATATGTGGTAATGTGGATGCCTTTTAAAAAAAATATATTTAGAACTTACGAACTATATAGATTATTTAAAATGAAAATTAATGATTAAAACACTGCAACTCGGTGTGGCAGCAGGGAACTTGCTAGGGATTCATACATAATGTTCGAGGAGTACCCCAAAAATCACACCGAGCTAAACATGATCTTTAATATTCAAACAATTGACTTAAACAACCTAAACCGTTTAATGTAATTTTTATTTAAAAATATATTCGGAGATGAAACTTTACATTTTTTTTAAGTACTATATATATATTTTTTCGATAGACAGAAAATCCATATTTTTGAATGGTCCATGCAGAATTAACCTTCCGATTCATGGATTTTTTTACCTAGAGAAAAAAATAGTAAAACAAATATAAAAAATGTGAAATTTGATATTCAAGTAAATTTTTACCGTTTGACTTATTTGTAGGCTTAGAAAGCTTAATAGAAGAAAGTTTTACATGAAGACAATTGCAATTATATATGAAATGGACTGTCTCCGTCGTATCTAATTAATTCCGTCCGTTGACAATTGATTTTTTTTTTTTTTTTTCTTTTGTCAGTATATATAATGTTAGGCTTGATTCCCAAAGATGATACATTTGGAGCAGTACGTATCGATGTTCATAATTTACAGAGTAATTTTTTCTTAAGAGGGTTCAAATATTTATTTATTTATTTTTATCTCTATTATATATTTTTTTTTAAAATGTTAATAATTTAAAATTTAAATTATAAATGTCACAATAAAATCTTTATACGTGATCTATGTTATTTTTTCTGCATACTCATAAAAATTTATCACATTTAAATTTTGTTTTTATGTAAATCAATAAGTTGAAAATTCAACATCTAGAAATTATTCACATTAGTACGTTTTTTCAAGTTCTTAATAACAACAAAAATAAAATTTAAATGCTATAATTTTTTACATGTGAATAGATAAAATGACGTAAATCATATCCAATTGTTTTTATTTTGACTTGTAAAGTTTTAAATTTTGAGTTATTCAAGTTTTTAGAAATAGAGGCATGATGGAGGCACAAAAAATGGAGATATTTGAACCCTCCTCTTATTTCAATTTGTATTTTTTTTTGAGTAAAAGTTGAAGTTCAATTAAGTCACTCAACTATCTATAATTTAATATCTATAAGGAACTTTTTTATTAGAATTTCGAACAAGCGATCTCGATACGGAGAATTTTTTTTTTTTTTTCTAGACCAAAACCTGGTTCTCATTTCAATTCGTATATTCTCTCAAGTTAGAAAATTTTATGCACGAATTAAATGAATGTTATCTTATTGAAATATAATTCAAGATTAAAAGGAAAAAAAAGGCGTCAAATTTTAGTTAAGGATTTATGTTCTACTGTCAAAGGAGCAATAAGATAGATAAATCATATTTTAAACATGGATTAATATTAGCTCAAAAGTAAAAAAAATAAATTAAAATCAAATTAAAGTAATATTTTTCAAAATCAATATGTAATCTAACCATTTGATTATTGTATAGATATATTTGTGTGCAGTCGTGCTATTATTTTTAGGGCAGAAAATGAGGAACTAAATTTGGGGAAAGCCAATTGCCCCAAAAAAGAAAAAGAAAAATTGGCGAAGGGCCCAAAGTCCAACATCTCCAGTGCGTGTCCTCTGAGATATCTCAACTTTTGCGTGACCGACGTGTCCGGTGCCTATTCGGGGGTGATGTAGGGGGCAGTATTATGTTGCTTTGATATTCGTGCAGAACGTATTTAAACGGTTGGGATTGTCCATAAAGTCACGCAAAGTTTGAGATATCTCAGAGGATACGAATTCCAACATCTCAGGAGAGAATTTGGATTGGAAGTAGCCGTTACACTGTGTCAATCAATGTGGCGTGTCACTGATAGACAACATTCAAGCCCTTCAATTTGCTCACTTGAGAAAATAAAAAGTTAATAGATTGTAATGTCAAAACTATCTAAATATTTTTCTAAATACATTGGAGTATCGCCCTATTAATATTTTATTTTTATAAAGTTTGTAATTAATGGATGAAGTATGTATAAATGACTCCTTGTGTAGAATCATGAATATGTAGGTAATACAGCTCACATGCAAAAACAATAAGAAAAATAAAATAAAAAATAAAACAATGTCGGTTTTGTAATCTGTATTGACTCCTCCAACAGAAATATTATAGCCAACCTCCACTCCTATCTACATTATTGTTTCTATATTAGTTATGCCTCAATTAAAAATAAAAAGAATATTTATGGCTCATCACATATGGGTGAAAACAGATAGGATGATAGTGGTAAAATTATATTTGTATTGGTTTTTTAACTTTCAGATACAAGAAAAAAAATATTTATGGCTCATCACATATGGGTGAAAACAGACAAGATGATTTATAGTGGTAAAATTATATTTGTATTCATTTTTTTAGCTTTCAGATAAAGTAGAGATCAAATCAGATATTTATTAAAAGATATATAAATATTATTAAAAATATTAAAATTCATAATATTTATAATGGTGAATAACATTAATTTTTTCATAATATATATTAAACTATATGATATATATCTACTATTCAGATACAAATAAGTAAAATTAAAAACTATATATATAAATTATGATTGATAATTAGAATTAAAAGTTAGAGCATTGGAAAATTAAAAATATCATAAATATTGAAAATTATAAGTTGAAACATCTTTTTATATAGTATCCGATTAGTTAATGACTTTGAATCTGATTCGTTATCTTGTTCCTTCCTTGTAAACATCCGCACCGCTCCATTTTCAGCCCTACCAATAATGAGACGATGGGATCATTATCAATCCAAATTCCAAACCCGCAGCAGAGACTTAATTTCTCTACACCAAACAAAAAAGGGTGCTGTAGCTGGGGTCATATGGGTATGGCCTCATGCGTCTGGCGCTTGGCATGAGTGCCATTGCGCTGGTCTAACAGCATAACTAACTTCTAAACACACTGGCCTAGCTAGCCTCGTTGTGTATCTATCAATCAAGGTGCAAATTCCAAAGCGAGGCACAGTACGTTTCGATTCGTCCGATTTATTTAAGATTCGTGTACAATTCAGATCTCAGAAAATCTCACTGACATAAAGTTCCTCCGTCCGTACGTCGTGCAGTGCGGGTACGACGTGATTGATAAATATATGAGTCTATTATCTCTATATATATATAGAGAGAGAGAAAGAAGATGAGTTCCAGTCCAAGTAAGTGTCCCTATTCTATTTTTGTCTCCCAATTCAGCTCCGGGCTCTACTGACTGTAGCCCGGGAAAATTGGATGCCAACAATAATTAAGTTTCCAATTGACAAAAATATATATATAATTTAATATATGATCATTGGATTGGTAGGAGGCATGTCAATGTCATACATAGATAATAGACTCATATATTTATCAATCACGTCGTACCCGCACTGCACGACGTACAAGAGCGGAGTCAGACTAACTGACTATGGGGGTCAATTGTGAATGAGGATCAATCATATAAAATTTTTATGCTGCGAATGGAGGTCAATTTACTCTAGATCATATAAGAAACTGTGTATAAATACAAAAAAATTAAAAAACTAATAGAGGTCAATTGACCCACCCCCATTATTCCTTATTGTCTCTGCCTCTGATCATACTTGTATCGTATATATGTTGCTCATTAATATGTAACAAACATTGCATGAGGCCTGGGCTACGTGAAAGTATATTTTCTTTGAGAGGACGGAGAAGCAACATAATATTAGAAACTATATATACTAGAAAATTTTAATAGAAATGACTGAAAATTAAAATGCATAATTATAGTGAGTGATATTTAAAAACAAGACTTCTCAATCACAAAATAGAGTTTTAACCACTACATTACAACTAAACATTTGTCATTTATTGAGAGTAGCTAAACTATATAAAAAAAATTAAAATGATAAAATTCAATTAAATTTCTATACGTATAATTAAAATTTTAAAATACCCACCTTTGACTAAGCCTTAGATCCACTCTTGCATATATATGTCGGAATGAATGGATTTTATCTATAATAATTCGATCCATATTCACTTCGTTTCCAAAATTATTCACTACTTATAAAACGCACCCTATTAATTATTTTAACAATGAAAACAACCAAAATACACTAAAATATTATGAAAAATCTGAGTTCATCAACTAATTCATTTTTTTCGACTTGAATTGCGATCAAATTTGTCATCCAATAATTATTTTTTATTTAACTTGCAAAATAACAACTCCACGACAATAATCAGATTAAAAATATGAGTAGAACTAGGGTGTTCTTAAGTTCATCAAACTCCTTGGTGAACTCAAGTCTAAAACCCATCAAATCGGCTTCAAATGACGAATTTGAACCGTTAAAATTCGCATACCTTACGAGTGATGGGTCTAGGTGTGAAAATTTTAAACATTCGAACTAATTTAGTATAAAGTAAAGCAGTCAAAATTAGAGTGTTAATAAATTTATTTTAATGAATTTATTTTTTGAATCTTTTTTGACCACTTGACTCTATGCAAAATTTAATTCAAAATTAATTTTTTTTACATGTAGACGTATAACTCGTAAGGTAGGCGGTTTCAACGATTCAGATTTGTCGTTTGAGGCCGATTCGATGAATTTTAGACTTGAATTCACCAAGTTAGTGAACTTAAAAACACCCTAGTTCTACTCGAAAAATATAATAAGTATGCTAAAAATAAAAGACAACAAGTTAAACTATCAAAGCCTTCAAGTAGGGTTGTAATTAACTCAAATTAGATCAACTAAATTTTATTTCATCCATTATTCCATTGCTATTATTGCTGCTTCTTAATTCCTCCTTTTGTCTCCACAAGTTTTCAATCATATATGTAGTTGCCTTGCGTTTAACGACTAGCTTCCAAGTCTAAAAAATCGATAATCGCATGCATGAAGGGGAAAAAAAAAAAGTAGTATGATTTATGATTTATTTATTTCATGTTTATGTAATTTTTTTTAAATGAAAACGAAGTGTATTGCTTCAATTTAATAAGATATTTGATTTAGTTTGTAAATGGTAATTTTACCAAATTTTATTCTATTATATCAAATTTGTGTTTAATTAATAAAATGTAGACATCCACGAAATCCGGTCGCCTAAAAAGAATGCAGATTAAATAATTTAATTAAAATTTGATTGGTAATTAGGGTTTAGAATTTAGAGTTTAATTAAGGTTTAGTTTATAGAGGATATATTTATCCTTATTATATATACTTGTCTAGCTAACTGAAGGGACTTTAATTATGAAAAGATGAATTTATGTCGATTATTGTTGGGACCAGTGAAAGAAAATGGGAGGAGATGTCATTATACTTGTCACAGGATGAATAATAATTATATTTTGGCCAGATTAAGCTAGGGGTGTCAACGGGTACGATACGGGTTGGGTGGAGATATTTTCATATCCGTATTCGTTATGATAAAAAAAAAAATCTTTACTTTTACCCATTTTTTCGAATACGGTACGGATCGGATAAATATAAAAAAATATCATTAACATTTTAATTTGTGATTTCGATAAAATATTTTTCAAAATAAGAAAAAAATAATGAATACAACTAGTTTGTATAATGAAAATTTAATAAAATACAAAATTTTATTGTATCATGTATTATCTTCATACAAATATATATCTATATATATAATTTTATTTTTAAAAATTATCTTATACGAAAATGGGTAAGATAACGAAAAAAATCATTACCCTTATTCATACCCGATTAGCTAATAAAAAAAAAATCTTACCCTTTCCCGTATTTTCTAATATGATACGGGTCGGGTAAACGGATAAACGGATAAAAAGGTGCCATTAACACCTCTAGATTAAGCTTTAATTTGGCTTAAATGTATGATAAACATGTGACCTCAGCTGCAACATTTTTTTTCCAACTTAATAATGTATGACTGGGTTCAAATGTTTCACGTGTTACATATCTCATTGTATTATATATTATATTTTTATTTTTAAAGTTCTAACTGTTAATTCAAATCATTAAGTATAATTTTTATATTAAAATTTATTTGGAGAATAAATTATTATTATTATTTTTAAGATAGATACATAATTCACTATTTCTGGACCAATGACCATCTAAAAATGATGATTTTGTGTCTATGGAAAATAATAGTAAAAAGTTTTCAAAATGTATAAAATTTGATGTCCAAATATATTTTAATATGAATAAAATTTGAAAATTAAAATATAAGGCACAATGAAGTTTCATAGAAAATATAATGTATATATTTTTGACATTAATTTCTCGATTAATTTAAGCTGTCATTATATAAGTATATATGGAAGCTCCCAGTGGCGGACCTAATAAGGTGCCTATGGATTCTAATTTTTTTTAGACTCAGTGCTATTTTATACTTGTGCCTACTTCTGAATAGATAGAATACATACATCTGAATTCAATTCACAGTTCAGTAAAAAAAATGTACGGAAAATAAAATTAGTTCAGACTGATTCGTGTAAAAAATAAAAAAAAGGTATGCTGCTAAGGATATAAATATGTACAGTGTCGTGATTAGTCATGTCATAACTTGGATCACGTGTCTTCTTGTGTTGTGATTAAATTTGGAAGAATGAACATAGCAAGTGAATGGTCACAACATGTTAATCACGCCGTGGCCTTGGCACGTCATGACAAGACGTGACCTAACATAACCTGTCACGTTTGTCATGTTTAACTATTTTTTCATAATTTAGGTTAGTTTATTTAATATTTACCATTTGATCAAGATCTAATGGTCTTAATTACATGTGACAATATGTCGTACCGTGACCAAATCTTTTGCGTGACGTGTCTTGTCGTGTCAAATTTTTGAAAAAATATCACGGCACATAACCAGCACACGTGTCGTGACAGAACCATGTTGTACTGTGACCTATCTGGTCGATTGTACCGTGCCTTTTTTAAATCTCTATCCACTACATTTCAATTTGTCAAAAAAAATATACTCTTGTCAATATTTTGTGTCTATTCCTAATCAAAATCCTAAATCTACCCCTGATGCACCCTAGCTTCCTTGTAGTCACCTCTCAAGTCGAGTATATATGTTAATTTGTGAAGCCCACAGATGAAAAACATATTAATTGTGCTAGATCTGCTCATCATTAAAATAACTTCCAACCACTAGGAAATTAGAATTAGAATTGGCCTATCTGGATCGATTATTACCAAACACCGATACTAATACCTATCTGGATCATTTAATTTAAAAAAACCGATCCTAAAAACTATCAGGATTGGTTATTATAAACAACTGATTCTAATGTATGCACATTTGGATCAATTTTTTAATAATAACCGATCCTAATACTATCAGGATCGGTTATTATAAAGAACCAAATCTAATATATGCACAATTAGGATCAGTTCTTTATAATAACAGATCCTGATAGTATTAGGATCGGTTATTATAAAAAACCGATCCAAATGTGCATACATTAGGATAAAAAAAAGCATTAGGATCAGTTATTTCAAATAATCGATCCTAATTAGTACCATTAGGATCGGTTATTTTAAACAACTGATCCTAATTCTTTTTTTATTTTTTTATTCTAATGTATGCACATTAGGATCAGTTGTTTATAATAACCGATCCTAATAGTATATACATTAGGATTGGTCTTCTAAAATAACCAATCCTAATACTATTAGGATCGGGTTTTTCGAATTAACTAATCATAATGCTAATTTAGTGCTATGATTTATTTTTGTTTCGTATCTCTGTACTTAGCCAAAAAATTTGAGTCTCAACTCATCCCTCTCTCTTTCTGTCCCTCTCCTCCGTGTCTCTCTCTTTCCATGTCTCCGTCTCTCCCTCTCAAAGCTGCTCTCCCTCTCGCCTCACCCTCTCGGCTCTCCCTCCGCTCGGCCTCACCCAGAGTCCAAAGAAAAAAAATTCACCTGCGACGCCGCTCTGCTCCGCTCTCAAGTCCGCTTGGCATGGGTCTCAAGGAGTGCATCTTGAGTGGTCTCCTCTTTGTCGATGCCCTCAAGGTGAGTATATATTTGTTCTTTTAAAACTTGTAATTGTTTAAATGCACAACACAAAGGAGGCATAGTTTACAAATGAATGAATAATTATTTCAAGAATTAATGTATGAAGGTTTTGCACATGGATCAGAATGACTACTATGGAGGAGAGTCGTCATCTCTCAATCTCGTGCAGGTATTATGTTCTTCTTCCTTTATATTTCTTGCAAGCATTTTCTTGTGTTTCTTCGATCTGCTTGTAGGCATTTGCTGATGCTTTCATGAATTTATGTATTATTATATAGTTATACAAGCGTTTCAAAGGCAGTGAAATATTGCCAGAGAATTTGAGTTTGAGCAAAGAGTACAATGTCGACATAATTCCAAAGGTAGATTAATTAAATTGAATATTTGTTAGTTTAAATTTGTACCATTACTTTATAGTTTTGATAATTGAGATTAATTAATTTTAATAATATCGAGATATGATACTTTATAATTAGATTTCAGTTCATGATGGCAAATGGTACATTGGTCCGTGTCCTGATCCACGCAATGTAACAAAATATTTGAATTTCAAGGCAGTTGATGGTAGCTTTATTTATAACAAAAAAAAAAATAGGATCGGTTGTTTTAAATAACCGATTATAATTAGTACTACTAGGATTGGTTATTTTAAACAATCGATTCTAATGATACTATTAGGATCAGTTATTTGAAATAATTGATTATAATAGTTGGTCATTAGGATTGATTATTTGTAACAACCGATTCTAATTCAAACTTTTAGAATCGGTTGTTTAACCGATTCAGATTAATTTCGTATTAGTATCGCTCAGATCAAAATCAATTAAGTTCTGATTCTAATGTGCATAAATAACTAATTCTAATTTCAGTTTTTCCACTAGTGAATGTGGACTTATTTGAATGCGGTGATCGGTCCCTATCTATCATGTTATATTTAATAAGTTCTTTTTCCTCTTCTGGCAGAAAGCTTGGTCGCGACACCGATTCCTTAATTAGATTATATATTATTTATGTTATCTTTATTTTTATATTATGCACGTACGTAGTTGTTCTGATCTACTAACGGTTGAGATTGAAAGATAATTTTTTTAATTGAATATCAATCATCCAATCATATAATATATCTTCTTTTAATTAAATACATATATTTTAGTTAAAAATATACTCGTTGCATAAACAGCTACATAGTTTGTCACAATTAAAATTGAATGAATTTCTAGCAATATATTTTCTTATTTCTTATTATAATTATCTCTGATTCCTGATATTAAATTATTTTCTTATTTTTTTCATTTCCTCCGTTTTATTTTTCATCTTACTCTATAGTTTCGACAATGAAAATGAAAATAATTATATCTTTCCAAATTTTGTTTAGGGTTACTGTATCTTTGTGAATATATGAATAGCAAATCTTGTGTTGATATTTACATAACAAAAAAAAAAAATTTGTGCTAATGGAAACAATCATATCTTTCCGATATGGAGAGAAAATGAAGAATATCTATAACTTTCATGTTGATAAATGATATGTAGAGAAATTTTCATTGTTAAAATAATTCACATCAAGAATATATATGTGACAAAATCCTTATTTGAATTATTTAATCATATATTTCGCAATTTTGTTTCTTTACATATTATTTATCCTCTAAATTGTTTAATAACATGTCTTGTTTGTGAAAAAAAATTGATATTAAATCACAATAATACTTTAAGAATTTTTTTTATGTTATATTTGATTTTTTTTTATTTGTTGTTGTTTCTTTTATTATTATTTATTATGTGAATTTTGTTTTTTATCATTTGTGTCTTTTATTTTCATTTAAATATTTTTTTTTTAATTTTGTATGAATATTAAATAAAAAGGTCTCGTCATATTCAATCGTATAATATAATATAATATATTTCCGTTGCAACGTACTAACACAGTACTAGTTTAAATGCTACGTACCTTGCTCTGCTGTTCTATATGTATACACAAGTCTCATATATTTGGTAATCAAATGATAGCAATCTAGCATTTATATCTTGATTGGATTGAGCTGCCAACATTTAATTTAAGATTTAGTCATAAATAGTCAAGTTTAAAATAAATTATTAATAAAACCAAGGATTATGCACCATTTCGGACAAAATGAGCACGCTTTCAGTGGAAACTGGAAACTATATATATATATATATATGCATAGCTTTCAGTGCATGCTACAAAAGAAGAAACAAAATAAACGCCACAGCAGATTAAGGCTGTAAAGACAGCGGTCCTCTCCTCGTCCAGTCGTCTTAACTCTTAAGTCAAAGCATTCTACGGAGCAATCCAGCAGATAGATCGAGACCGTCCGCTCTGATCAATTTTGCATTCCACGACACGTGAGGAGCAGGAATCAATACCAGCCGTAGGATCCGAGCCTACGTGGCCCCGTGCTTATTGGCAATAAAATAGAGTGCTTATCCTCTGAGATATCTCATATTTTGCGTGACCGACGTGTCCGGTGCCTATTCGGGAATAGCGTAGGGGCACAATATTATTTGAGCTTTGAGATTCGTGCATAACTTCTTTGAACGGTTGTGATATTCCAAAATGTCACGCAGAATATGAGATATCTCAGAGGATGCGAATTCAATAAAATAAAATAAAATAAAAGAAAGGCGGGGTTTCCTTTTCATGCTCCAAAAAGTGGCATCGAATATCCTGCGACATATTCGCTTCTGAGTTGCTCGAGAATCTATAGAGCAAATGCCTACCTCTAACACTCTAACATTCTTTATTATTTCTGCGGTCACAAAAACCCTCTCCTCCTCGCTTTGTAGTCTGTAGTCTGTAGTCTGTTTCATTGATCGAGCTGATGACTGATGAGCTCTCTCAAGTCTCAATGTGGAGTGTGGACCACCAGTTGTCAGTCTCCACGTGGATAGGGATCGATGCCATGTATTTTAATTTCATTTTGAGGTGGCTTTCTTGCTAAATAACTATTTCAAATTTCAATTATAGAGGAGAGGACAGAGCCTATAAATAGATAGGCGGAGCCGCAGAGACCTCACAAGAGACTGAGGACAAATCTTCTTCTGTCTTCCTTCTCATTTCTCGTGCGCTGCCGCTGATCGAGTTTCGTTACAATAATGCTTTTGTCGTTTTTACGGAGATAGATTTTAATTTCATTAATGTCCAATTATGCTAGCTGTCCTTCTTTTTTCTTTTAAGAAAACGAAAACCTAATACGTACAGGTGTGTTTTTCTTCACGTCTTAATTTCTGCTTGTTGATGGTCATCTAAATTTGATCAAGAGGAATCTCAGTGCCACCATCGTCTCTCCAGGTATTAATTGTCCCATTTTCTCTCAATTTTATTTTCCTTCTTTTTCTTAAATTATAATTTGGACATGTTGGTTAATTCCTCTTTGTTTGTTTGATGTACGAGAGGTATATATCTTGATTCCAAATAGCATATTAATTCTTCCAAAATTTGGAACCTCAAAATGGGGTGGTTCATGGTGCAAAATTAGGATAAATCTAGCTAGAGGAATGCTATGATCTCTTTTTGTTTATCCAAATATAAGTACATCTAACATTTGTTTTGTAACCTTAGTTAACTCCAACATCAACATCTTTATAAACATTTATACATTTCAATGAAAATTCAATACAGAAACAATCACAAAGCCTTCTAAATACATCTCATTTTATGGTATAAGAGTCTTAGGCAAATGCCAGGGAAAAGCTCAAATTCAAATGAAAAGTAAAACCAATTCTACTAAGATCCAAGATTACCCAAACCTGGGAAAAGCTCAAATTCAAATGACTCAAATCCAAAAACAGATTTAAACCCCATGAAACCCAAATCCAATAATTTGAAATCAAAGACGACTAGAATCCTAGATGACTTGTATCCCAAAATGACCTGACCTGAAACAAATGATCAATGTAACCCAAATCTAGTGATTCTTCAACCCGGTGACCTCAAGGCGCAATTGATATGTATGTAATTAGCTTAAATATATACACTAATCCTGATCCAAGTGTTAACCAATTGGCATGGCATGCCATCCCAATTAACCAAAAGCCTGATGGCTGACCTGCAGTGCTGACCAGTTAATATGTGACTTGTAGCAGCACGGACCTGATTATTTGCATCTTGAAAGCTGAAACAACCGTAATACAGTTAGTCTGTAACCTGAAGCAATGTAGACTCGATTAATTGGCACATTCCAATTGATCAAAATAAATCGCCACCCAAATCAACCCAGACCCAAGTTTGATAGGTACGCAGGGACTGGACCTAGGACTTGCCTCGAAGCCAAAATGACCCGATCCAAACCCAACTTTATTGTCCAATTACCACCTCTAGTTTGGAGGAATGTATCTACAAAAGCCAATTAATGTATCATAGCAAGTTAAACTGGACTCTCTTGTTATTGCCTTTTATTGGCAGTTGTAACAGACTCCTTAAAGAGTTAGTTAGATTAATCACTCTTGTAATAAACTTAGTTAGTGGTTAGTCAACAGACTTAGTTAGTGATTAGTTAGAGCTAAGTGATTGATCTGTAAGCATGTAAGCATCCTTATATAAGGAGATGTAATCCGTGTGAATTGAAATAAGAATGAAAGATTATTTCTTCAAATCTCTCTCTGTCTCTTTCCTTACCAGTAAATAATCATCTCTATTACCTTTTCATAGTTTCTGGCACTGGTGGTACTATAATATTCATAGAATTGAGTATTTTTTATATGTATTGTTTTGATATTTGCAAGTTATAAAGATTCCCTATTACTATGCAAGTAATTAGCTGTCATTACCAATTTTTCTCTCTTTTATTTTCTGATAGTCTTTTTTCTGTGCTAGATTTGTAATTTCTCATTTAGTGATCAAGATGGTTAATTTTGGGAAGAAGTTGAAGGCAGAACAGGTGGAAGAATGGAAAGTGTATGGACTTCTTTTTCCCGTTTTCCTTTTTCCTCTGTTAAATAAATTTGTTAAATGAATTAGCATGGCTTTGGTACATTTTTCTTGAACTTTTCCATCATTTCAACTGTAGATACTACATTAACTACAAGTTAATGAAGAAGAAGGTCAAACAGTATGTTCAGCAAAATCGCATAGATGGAAAAGATCGTCAGAAAGTTTTAAAGGAATTCTCAAGAATGCTTGACGATGAGGTTTTAATTAATTCTTGCAACCACTTTTTCTCATAAATTGAACCCAACAAAATCAAATAGCAACTTTTCTTCCCAAATTTTATACAGATAGAGAAGGTGGTACTATTTATTCTGGAGGAACAAGGCCGGCTTGCAAGCCAAATCCAAGAACTGGAGTCGCAACGTGATGCCATTTTAGAAACATCTGACGTATCAGAAGTAAGCAAGCTGAAGGAGTCTTACAGAGAAGTCGGCCGTGACCTTCTCAAGCTTCTTCGATTTGTTGATATGAATGCCACAGGCATTAGAAAAATTCTGAAGAAATTTGACAAACGGTTTCATTATAAGTTCACCGATTATTATGTGGGCACTAGGTCAAACCATCCCTACTCTCAGCTTCAACAGGTCTTCAAGCAAGTGGTATATATGTTTAATCTATTGAAAGTTTGTTGTTCACTTGTTTCACTCACATTTTTTGTATGGGTTTTAATAAAACTACTTTATTTGCTTTATATATGCAAAGGGCATTGGGGCGGTTGTTGGGGCCTTATCTCGCAACCTTGCATTTCTTCAAGATCATGAAGGCAGCTATCTGTCTATCTATGATCATCCAACTGCTCTTGTGAAGGTTTTGATTCTCTCTTTCATCCAGATGCTATTAATTTGTCTATAATTAATGTAATTTCTGTGGCCCCATCACAGAGGCAAAAGCAAATAAATGCCTCAAGTCTTACAATATATGTATTTATTTCTTTTATTACATTCAGGATCCAGTGATAGAACAAATAAATGCATCAGTGAGCAAGCTAAATCACTCGACAAACTTTTTAGAATTCTTGGGGCAACACGCACTGATAGTCCCGGAAGACGCAATCATACTGTGCCCAACTGAAGAGCAATTAGTGGATGATGACGAAACGTATCACTTCATGTCCCTTCTGCTTAACTTGGTAAACACTTTCCTATACATGGTGAACACATACATCATCGTGCCAACTGCGGATGACTACTCAGTGAGCCTTGGTGCTGCTGCCACAGTTTGTGGTGTCATCATTGGGTCAATGGCAGTGGCTCAAGTTTTCTCATCAGTCTACTTTAGTGCATGGTCTAACAAGTCCTACTTCAGACCCCTTGTTTTCAGCAGCATTATGCTTTTTATGGGCAACTTATTGTATGCTTTAGCTTATGACCTAAATTCTTTATCACTACTTCTCTTTGGTCGCCTCCTCTGCGGGTAAGCATGCATGCAGTTGATTTAATTATTCATATAAAGTCACAAGTACTTAGTACTGAATATTTAATTCATGCATACTAATTGCATGCAGGTTGGGTTCAGCTAGAGCTGTGAATCGCCGTTACATCAGCGATTGCGTGCCTCTCAAAATTAGGCTTCAGGCATCAGCAGGCTTTGTCAGTGCGAGTGCACTGGGAATGGCATGTGGACCTGCTCTGGCAGGCTTACTCCAGATCAAGTTCAAGATCTATTCTCTGACTTTTAACCAAAACACTCTGCCTGGTTGGATCATGGCAGTCGGATGGCTGCTCTACTTGATCTGGTTATGGATTTCTTTCAGAGAACCTGCTCGTGATAATCAAGGAGACCATGACAACACATCACAAAATAACAGTACAAGTATGATCCTTTTTCTCTGTTGTTCTGCATGCATATGATTTTGTATTAAATTGGAATTTGACACTTAATTTGTTTAACTCAAAATAGGCCATGAGGGACATAATACTGATATAGAAAACGGTCTCAACCAGCCGTTGCTATTGGATGCAAAAGAGAGAGATGATGACGAAGACATAGAGGAGTGTGATGATAGTGAAGAGGCATCATCTAATGACTCACGGAAGCCTGTAAGCTCTATTGGTGAGGCTTACCGATTGCTCACACCTTCTGTAAAGGTTCGCTCAAATCATTCTCTCTTTTCTTTTTCTTTTTTTTCATTTTAGAACAATTTCTTAAAAAAATGAACTTCTCTTTTGATCTTTTCATGTTATTTTGTTGACCTAATTACCAATTTTAACTTGGTACTGTTTCATTATTTTGTGTCATATATAGGCACAACTACTGATTTATTTCATGTTGAAATATGCAATGGAGATCCTCCTATCTGAGTCGAGTGTGGTCACCACTTATTATTTTAAGTGGTCAACAAGCAAAGTAGCCCTTTTTCTAGCTATACTTGGCCTCACTGTTTTACCGGTCAATGCTATAGTAGGAAGTTGCATTACTCGACTTTTTGAAGACAGGTAAAATAAAAATCTTTGTGCCATGTTAATTAATTTTCTCTGTTAATTCTTCAAAGGACTAGGCAAATTTCTAACTGGAGCATCATTGCTGTAGGCAAATATTACTGGGATCAGAAATATTGGTCCTGATTGGTATACTCCTGAGCTTTAAGTTCACGAGTCATTACTCGGTGCCGCAGTATATCACCTCCGCTTTAATTACTTTTGTAGCAGCTGAAGTTCTAGAAGGTACTTAACCTTTATATTCAGTCATTGGTATTTGTTTTTAAAAATAGCAATACTAATTCACATTTGTTGATTGCAAGTAATATATAGCCATGTTAACTGTCATTAATTTGTTAACTACTTGTAGGGGTCAACCTCTCCCTGCTATCACGGGTAATGTCATCCCGTCTAGCTCAGGGAACATTCAATGGAGGGTTGCTGTCTACTGAGGCCGGTACACTTGCTCGAGTAGTAGCTGATGCCACTATTACATTAGCCGGTTATTTAGGCCAAAGCTTGCTTCTAAATGTCACGCTTCTGCCTTCTTTATTTATTTGCATCGTCTCCATTATTGCAACCTTGTGCACTTTTAATACTTTATATTGATAAGCTATCTAGTGTTATGCTGTCAACCTGCTTATCTACTGCGTAGCCTGAGTTTCCATGTCAACTAAAACTAGCTAGCTCCTTTGGGTGCATGCCTCAATGTGTAGATATTCAACAGCTAGTTGTGTAACTGGAGGATAAAGTAGCCAAATGCAAATGTTGTTAGGACTTAACTTGCTACAAGATAGAAATATTTTACATACTTTTTTATTATGTTACTTGTTCCTATATTTTCTTTCCCTTTTGTTAATGTTTATTCTACCTTCCAGAAAGAAATTATATTCTGTACAATTTAATTAAGCCTCAATTTTCGGTGGGTGCTATTTGGTACCAAAACCAACATTCTGTTCTTTTTTCTGGTTCAATCAATAATGGTTCTGTTTAATGAAATTGAGTTGAAATATTGTGGCCTGATATGGTTGGTTGATTTCCTATTGTTATTATAAGAAATAGATTTAGGCATATTTAGTGCTATTGGAATGTACATGTTAAACAATTAATATGATACGATTTCCATTAGATATATATATATATATGCTCATGCTGCACTTTAGAAGAAAATATTTAATTATGCTTTTGTCTCAAGTTTGCTCTTTAATTGATTTATCTGTTCTTAGTTATTTAAGCTAAAACAGGCTCGCCCTAAATCAGGATGGATCTACATATATTGCTATATATAAAACGTAACCTGAATCACAGCCCTAATGGAATAAATTAATTAATAGAATGTCGCTAGCTAGCTAGGTTGCTTCACGCATGATCACATTATATCCCAAATACAATTTGGTAAATCACAAGTAATTAATTTAACATTTGAGCTGTGATAATTAACAATAGAAAGAAAGATAATTTGAGCCGTGATACTTAAAAAAAAGAAAAAGGATATACGATTGACGATTGACTGCTATACTTACCGAACAAAATGAAAGAAAGAAAAGACAATTAGAAATAGAAACAAGAACCCGATTAAGGTACCTTCACACACACACACACACACACACATATATATATATTCTGTATGTGGTATTGGTAATTATAATTTAATTAGCCATTCAGTTTCCTCACCTTTATGATAAATTCACACACTTTTTTGAAATAATTTTACTATTTGTTTAAAAGAATGTAAAATTTGTTCTCTAAATATATTTTAATATAGCGATCATGTTGAAAGTTTTGAATTAACTTTTTAAATTTTGAAAGTAAAGAAATGAGCAGAAAGTAAAACAACCTCTTTACTTCACGAAGCACCATAACACAACTCTCTTTCTCTTTATATGATTGATCCTCATTCACATCCTCTTTGAAAAGTAAGGAGTAAAAGATATAATGAGAAGGAAAGAGTGTAATGGTCAAATTTTTTTTTTTTTAACTTTGAAAGTAAAGAAATGAGCAGGAAGTGAAACAACCTCTTTACTTCACAAAGCACTATAACACAACTCTCTCTCTCTCTCTCTCTTCATATGATTGATCCTCATTCACATTCTTTTTGAAAAGTAAGGAGTAAAAGATATAATGAGAAGGAAAGAGTGTAATGGTCAAATTTTTTTTTTAAGGGAGCGTCTAATTGTCCACAGACATTTGTCCACCATTTGTCCACAGAAAAACTGTCATTTGACCTGTACGAATCCTATAAATTTAACATTTCAATGCTGTAACTTATAAGAACAATCGTATAAACAACGTAATCAAAAATTTCAAACATCCAGCAACTTGGCCAACTAACTGTACTTCGGGACCACCTAATTGTACTTTCTTACTAACAGTTAATACAGTTATTGTCGGTTAATTACAAAAATTTGCAGTTAATGAAAATTTTACAAAAACTTCTAGAACATTCCAGATGTGGACAACATCTACAGCTGGAGTTTTTTTTCAAAATAAACCTCAAAAAAATTCAAAAATATTTTTTTGACACAAAATTATAATTTCTTAATTTTTTAAAAATTTTATATATTTTTCCTTCAAATGTGCACTGCAAATTTCAATAATGCAAAATTAAAAGTTGTAAACAGTGAAATAAACATATGTCACTCCAAAGTTCAATACTGCAAAATTAGAATATAAAACCAACAAAACACACATAAAACATAGCAATATTCAACATATACTAGTGTAAAAATATATCATAAGCAAATTCTTAAACAACACTATATAAACCATTCACAAACGCACTGTTCACCATTCACAAACACACTGTTCAACAAAACATAAACTGATGTATCTATCAACAATCTTGTTCATCAACCATATTAACTATTCACAAGCAACAAAAAAATTTCACCAAACAATAACAACTGTTCAAAACCATAAAACTAATGCAAAAGCTTCACTTCATCACCCTTTGTTTCGTATTGTTCAGATGAGTCAGTAGCCTCATAACTAGAACAATACGTTCTTTGCTAATATCATCCTACAAGGAACAAAACAAAACAAGTTTATAAATTGGAGTTGTTATCTAGCTGAGATAATTTAATATAAATACAAGTACTAATAACATCGTAAAATTACAAATTATAAGAAATTACCTAGCTGAAGTTCATAGGAGTCTCTGTTATTATGTTGTACACATAACGGAGAAGAAACACAGCACAATCCATTGACCCTGAAATTTGTTTAGGGCAATCTTCTTCTTTGATATCAACATCCTTCCACTGTGGATTTGCTGAAATAAAATTTGGTATGAAATACTGTAAACTAACATATACATCTTACAAAACTATTAACTGAACTAATTTACAAAATAAATGCAAGATCAAACCTGTAGAAGTTATGTACCCTATCAACTAACTGAACTATTGCTATCAACTTATGAATCATATAAAATTAGCTGATGTACCCTATCAACTAACTGAACTATTGCTATCAACTTATAAATCCTATAAAATTAGCTGATGTATCCTATTAACTGAACTAATTCACAAAATAAATGAAAGATCAAACATGTAGAAGAAGTTATGTACCCTATCAACTGAACTAATACTCTCAACTTATGAATCCTATAAAATTAGCTGATGTATCATATCAACTGAACTAATTCATAAATAAATGAAAGATCAAACCTGTAGAAGAAGTCATGTACCCTGTCAACTGAACTAATGCTATCAACTTATGAATCCTATAAAATTAGCTGATGTATCATATCAACTAACTGAACTATTGCTATCAACTTATGAATCCTATAAAATTAGCTGATGTATCATATCAACTAACTGAACTATTGCTATCAACTTATGAATCCTATAAAATTAGCTGATGTATCATATCAACTACACTAATTCACAAAATAAATACAAGATCAAACCTGTAGAAAAAGTCTTGTACCCTGTCAAGATTAAAATAGTTAATGCATTTTAAGTACTAATGAATCCTATCAACTGAACTATTGCTATCAACTTATGAATCCTATAAAATTAGTTGATGTATCCTATCAACTACACTAATTCACAAAATAAATGCAAGATCAAACCTGTAGAAGAAGTTATGTACCCTATCAACTGAACTAATTCTATCAACTTATGAATCCTATAAAATTAGCTGATGTATCATATCAACTGAGCTAATCCTATCAATTAAAACCTGTGAACTAACTAATGAATCTTATAAAATTATTAAGTAGAACATGTAATATTGTAAAACATACCTCACTGCTTACTGGGAGCTTAGGATCAATTAAATCTTTCAAAACTCCCACGCTGCACCATAAGTCAGATTGAGTGTGTTTGAAAATGACTTCATCGTTTATCTTCTTTTTGTATTTGACCTGAATCCACCAGTCATCAACAATACAAGCTGCATATCATCTCCTCATATCTTCTCATATCCACTAGATTGCTTCTCCAGACCGTCTCTCTTAGATCGTCTCTCTCCATTAGAATCTAAGAGAGATGCCGAAGAATTTCGTCGGAGAGAAGAAAGCACCGTCGCAGTCGTCTCTCTCCACTAGATCGCTGCCATCGCTGTCGTTGCTGCCACCGCTGCCGTCGCGGTCATCACGACCGTCGTGGCCGAAGCAGAAGAGAAGAGATCGAGAGAGAGAGAGAGAGAGAGAAGGCATATTTTGGAAAGTTTATAATCGTATGGTATGTGGAGAAAGAGACGATCGAGAAGGAAATTTAAATACTCAAAATCTTGGAAGGTTTTGAATTTATGTTGGAATGTAGAGACCGAGTCTGTTAAAATTAATTAAACGGGAGTAGATAAGGCTCTGTGGACAAATGGTGGACAAAGGTCAGTGGATAGAAACCTTTTCTCTTTTTTTAATTAGTTTTAGATATATTTAATAATTAATATATTGCAAGTTATAATGAGTAAATATGTGACTTTTTAATATTTTAAAGGGTAAATATGATATTACAAATTTTTGAGGAGGAATATGAAATATTGAAGTTTTGACGATATGTGAAATTTTCCAAAATATTATTGACCTCTAAAAAAATTTATATGATTGACTCCTTAATTATAGTCCATCATTTTGAAACAATTGCTAATTTAGAGTTGTAAATGAGCTTAGTTTGAGTGAGTTACTCCTACTCGTGCTCAGCTCATTCAGTTAATGAGCAAGTTAACTTGAATTAGGATGGTAATAACGAGTTCTCATAAATTGAGTTCAGCTCATTACCAACGTACTCAAGTTGGCTCACAAGTCACAACTTAATCAATTGAAACCGATTATTAAGATTGATTCTCTCAGAAACTGGAAACTCTAGCACTGCTATTGGTCTTTCAGAATAGGCGGTTCTTTTAACTGCATAAGAAAATGAGACTGCACAGCTTCTGTTTCCTGCCTTGTTTATATACACTTTTGTTGTTTTGTCATTCTATGTACTACAAATTTGAATTACCAATCAAGTGGTTTAGCAAGAGCATACATAAACACGAACCCATAAATTTTTTTGTGGCGAATTTTTGTAGAACTCGTACGTAGTCACTTAGAATAGAGATTGTCTGAGATATATTATGGCTAACTTTTGTCTAATTTGAGTTGTTAATGAACAAATTAAGTTATGTTCAAATTCAGCTCATTAATTAAATGAGTCCATCAATTCAAGTTGGTACTAACTCGATATGTAAATGAACAGTTAATAAGCAAATCACGCCTAGGATAAAAGAGAAAAAGGAGAAAATCAAATTCTATTTGAGCCTAGGGTATTGATTTTTAGCTCGGCCCAACGGTTTACCTTTCTAACACCTAAAACATGCACATTTGACGGCCCAACAACAGTTTACCTTTATAATCAATCACTGCTTAAAATGTGCACTTTATATATGTCCCTCAATTTAAATATCATTAGCATCCCGTATTTAAAGAAATTGATAATATTTTGTCTAACATAAACAACATGGGTTAGTTAAAAAAAACAGAGAGAAAAAGTTATGGTCGACAGTCTACATACCATTGTCCATCATTTGTTCACAGTGTTGATTGGATCAGGTTTAAACTGTCACTAACTTTCTTATTTTAAATAACCGCCTCCAACTTTTCTAAAGAGCTTTCAAATAAAAAAAATCTTGATCTCATCGTCTCGTCTAATCTTCCTCCTTCACAGTGTTGATTGGATCAGGTTTAAACTGTCACTAACTTTCTTATTTTAACTGTCTGCCTCTAATTTTCTTATTTTAAATAACCGCCTCCAACTTTTCTAAAGAGCTTTCAAATAAAAAAAATCTTGATCTCATCGTCTCGTCTAATCTTTCTCCTTCCCCTCGCCTCTTCAACCCCATCTACACCTCCACCTCCTGCTCTTTCTCTGACGAGCTTGTCTCCTCCATTTCAGATTTGGTTGAATTAGTCAGTTCGATTTGGAGAGGCAGAAATCGCGAAGTTTAGGATCTGACCCTGATTTCTCACGAAAATGTACAAATTTGATTACGATTGCATCTTACTTGGAAGCAGCGACTAAAATTTACTTACAGTTATATCTCACGAAGAATATGGCAAAATTTAAATCTAGTGAGTTATTTCTTTATTTCTGTTGAATTTGTTGTTTGATTTGATGCAGTAACAGATCTAGCATTGTTTTGAACTTTTATTTGAATTTGTTGTTTGATTTGATATAGTAAGGGATCTCATAATTATTTCTTTATTTCTGTTAAATTTCGATATAGAGGAGATATGAGGAGATGATCTGAGAGAAGCGACATGGATGAGAGATGATAGAGAGGCGATATGGAGTATTGATCTATTAATTTTACAGTATTTTTCCTGTTAATTTTATAGTATTCATCTTGTGAAAATCTGGAGGAAAAAGATGATAGAGATGTGATATTGAGTATTGGTCTGTTAATTTTACAGTATTTTTCCTATTAATTTTACAGTATTCATCTTGTGAAAATCCGAAGGAAAGAGATGATAGAGAGGCGATATGGAGTAGTGATATGTTAATTTTACAGTATTTATCTTATGAAAATATGGTATATTTATTTTTATAGTATTAAATTTTGTATTTTTTACATTTTGTTTTATAGTTTTCATCTGTTTATTTTACATTATTAAAATTTTATAATTTTTACATTTTGTTTTTACAGTTTAAGTTGATAATTTTACAATATTAAAAATTGATACTTTTTAAATTTTATTTAATTATTTTCATCTGCTAATTTTACGTTGTTAAAAATTTATAGTTTATACATGTTGATTTTACAGTTTAACTTGATATTTTTACAGTATTGAAAATTGATATTTTTTAACATTATATTTTATCTTTTTCATCTGTGAATTTTGCATGTCTGTAATTTTATATTTTGTACATTTTATTTTTATAGGTAAAGTGGTCAATTTTACAGTATTCAATATTTTGATGATTTATTTGTGTGTTCATTAAATTGAGAAAAAAGAATAAAAAAAATTAATCAGAAAATTTAATTTTGCCTTTTTATCACGTTTTTTTTGTCAAAATAACTGCTAATAACTAATATTAACTACCAATAACTTTCTATAACTGTAATATCCGAAAGTACAGTTTGAAAGTACAATTTTTATTTCTGTAGTGCAAGTTGCAATATGTTTTTAATTATAATGGGATCACTTCAAATAGTTGCTGGATGTTTTGTGATTAACTGATATATTTTATGTGATATATTGTATAATTATATAGCATGTAGAAGTAGTTTTACAGTATTTACGTAAGTTAAAGCTATAAACAAAAATATGTAGATAATTAGACGCTTCCTAATTTTTCATTAAGTACGAGATGAATGAAAATGCATACATCTAAATATATCAGAATGCGATGCCTTTGGGATGAACTATGATGCATGATATTTTTTCATTTTGATAAGTTGCGACTAAAAGCACGCATTCAAACAATAATGAATGCATGTATTCAAATTTGCTCTCTCATTCCTTATATTTTTTTTAATACGCTTGATACATGAATCTAGTTAAGAATATACTGAATGCATGCAATAAAAACAATATGCATTTTATAGTGTTTGTAAATTTTAAATTAAAAGCGTTAGTGTCATTCTTTACGAAAAACCGCAATTGAAAAAAAAAAAAAAATCTTCACAATATGAATCCTAAGCATAAATAAAGTAATAGGTTTTCTATCTATCTTTAACAAAATGTAAATTAAGTTTGCAAGTACTTTAAAAATAAAAATATTAATTCATGATACTAATTTGCGATATGTATAGTACCATAGTCTCATTCACGTTATATATATATACACGTGTCTTTTATCTAATTGTTTTATAATTAGTATATACTTTAATGATTATATATATATTTCAAGTGTAATAATTTTAGTTTTATTTTGTGTTTCTGTTTCTGGAGTATATTTTTCGTCTTCTACGTACGAACTTTTCCGTACTTCTTATAGTTTTTGTTAAATTGTTTAATTATATGCGAGTTATAATAATTAAGTTCTACAAGTCTTTTTCTTCTTTGTTCTTTGACTTTGAAATTCTGAAATCTCATATATATAATATATTTCATTAATTGTGATAATTAATTAATTTATTTATTAAGAGAGATGTGCATAAGGTTGGAATACATTATTAGCGAACTTTAATTATAATTTGAAAGAATTTTAATCTTGTAGTTCATTCTTCTCACTTATATATTTTAAATAATGAACAAGTAATTAAACCCCACCTATAAGGGAGCTAGTTCTTAATTAAAAGGGACTCTTCTAAATCAGATGAACACTTCTGAACAGGGACGGAATTAAAAAAATTGAATAGGCTAATTTATAAAATATAATAGGTGAAAAAGACAAAAATAATGTAGTTAGTGATATTGAATCTATGATCTTACACATACCAACTATAATTCAAACCACTAGACTACTAGTACACATTTTTTTGTTTTATGGGGGTGGGTGGGTGGGTGGGTAGACTATATAAAAGTTCAAAAAAATAAAAGTTTAATTAAATTTTAATGTATATAATTACAAAAATTAAAATCATAGGGTAGCTTAGCACCCCCTGACATATACGTAGAACCACCCCTGCTTCTGAAGGGTCTGTTTTGATGCTAAGCAAACATTATTGTCTTGATTTGATTTGGTGCTAAGAACATTTTGTTTTTGATCTAGTAACAAAAGACAATATTTTTCGTGTAAAAATTGTAAATTCAAAATTCAAATTAAAAAATATTTTATGGACATTACATACAATTTAGAGGGTATAAAAGTTGTGAATTCCAAATTCTGATTAAAAATATTTTATGAGGTGTCCTTTGTCACTCTTTATATTAGGGGTCAGGTACTAAAAGAAGAAAAGAAGACTGACCTCTATTTTTCTATCTCTAAATTTTTTTTTTTGGTGCTAAGGAAACATTGTGGTACTAATAGAATAACACTAAAATTAGTAATGACACCTACCACTCCAGGAGCCATGGCCCAAAAAGAAGAGAAAATAAATAGCAATCAACCTCACTGAGGACCAATTTATATAGGCCTAGGCTCCTAGGTAGCTGAATTTTTGTCATTTATTTTGGTAAATCCTTAGAAGCTGTAAATTAAAGTAAGTTTTGATGCATTTGGATGAGCAATTATGCTTTCTTATTTCCTGGATTTTTCTAATTTTTTCAGTAATTTCAGATTCCAGTAGTTTCTTTTACCAGTATTTCTGTAATTGTAAGACTAGATGTCTAGATATCAATTGGGCTATTTACTTTTGATGTAATGTTAACTTTCTAAGAAATTAATGCATGCCTACGGGCTTTTTTCAAAAAAATAAAAATTAATTGTATTGCTATATATAAGAGCTGAGTAGGTAAGAACTTGTCTTTGATTTAGTGACAAAAGCACATGTTTCTCATGTGGGAGGTTATGAGTTCGAAACCCACAAAATAAAAAAACATTCTATAATATATATAGAAGTTTAAAAGTGTGTTTGATGGCTTAGCCTCCAACCCATGATTTAAAAAAAATAAGAGCAGAGTAGATGATCCTTGAGACTAGTGGTTTGCTTTTACCTGCCCGGGTCGGACCCGACCCGTACCCGCCCGTGCCCGTTACCCGGGTTACCCGTGCCCGAGCCCGGGTATGGGTCGAGTAAACGGGTACACGGGTACGGGTAAAAAACGGGTAGGGTACGATTTTTTGGTTTAAAACCCGACCAAACCCGGTCCGATTTAAGTCCGACCCGACCAACCCGACCCGGACCCGGACCCGACCCCGACCCGACCCCGACCCGACCCGACCCGACCCGACCCGTACCCGACCTGTACCCGACCCCGTACCCGTTAAAAAATTCAAAAAAAATTCAAAAAAAATTCAAAAAAATTCGAAAAAATTCAAATTTTTTTGAAATTTTGAATTTGCCGCCTAAAAAAAAAAAAAAAAAAAAAACGGGTAACCGACCCGGACCGCCCTATCCGTGCCGGGTACCACGGGCACGGGTAAAACTCGGGTCGGGTACGGTTTTTGAAAATTATACCCGAGTATACCCGCCCCGAGATACCCGTTTACCCGACCTACCCGTACCCGACCCCGGGTAAACCCGGTCCGCCCGAACCCGGTCCGAGAGCACAGCTCTACTTGAGACAGCTAAAAAAAGGTATCTTAATTTACAAAATGAGGCTTCAGAATCATGGTCCCATTGCCTTTTCTGGGTCATTAGCTAGGATTAATTAATTAATTCTGTTGTGCATGTATATATATATATCGGGGTCTCAGCTTTAATGTGCGCCGATTAGACAGATCCAGGTCATCCGACACATACTAGCTAGTCTCAGAGTCTCTACTAATCCTGTATCATATATAATATAAGATAAGCACGGCAGCACCTAGATAAATAGCTGAACAAACTACTGTGCTGTGCACATCCTCCATTTTCTTATTTGTGCATTAACTTCTCCCTCCTCTCCGACTCCTAGATCGAACAACAACAAGAGAGACTGACTTACTGACTCTTGTTCCTCCATGGCCCCTCTTCTCCGGAAATCAATAATTTCCTCCTCCTTTGTCATAATATTGCTCTCTTTGGGTTTCTTCACTAACTCACAGAAAGGCAAGTACGTATCTAGCTAGCTAGCTAGCTTCTCATTAATTATCATGTTCATTCCTAATTAATTGGGATTAATTAATCTCAATACATCCATTAGCTAGGCAACAATAGGAATAGGATTAGTCTCAGTATATACATCCTCTATATATAATTAATTAATTAATTAGCACTCTTAATTTACAGCACCAAGCTACGCCTTTATGAAGAATGCACTAGAGTCCCCACAAGTATCCTTCTACGACTACATCATAATTGGTGGTGGCACAGCCGGTTGCCCCTTGGCAGCCACATTGTCGACAAATGCCAGAGTATTATTGTTGGAGCGTGGCGGTTCCCCTTACAAGAATCAGAATATCACTAATTTGGTTGGCTTTGCTCACACACTGGCCGACAACTCGCCAGACTCAGCTGCACAACAATTTATCTCCGAAGATGGGGTCACTAATGCACGTGCCCGGGTGCTCGGTGGTGGAAGTTGCTTGAATGCCGGCTTCTATACTCGTGCTGGCACCAATTATGTGCTACATGCTGGTTGGGATCAAGCGCTGGTTAATGAGTCTTACAGGTACAGGTTGTGTGTGTATATATATATATGTTGTAATCCACTAATTAATCTTAATGATTTGTTAATTAATTAAGTATATTATTATATTAATTAGCTATCTATCTAGTGCAGAGAAGAAGAATTAATGTATTAATTTGTTCTAGCATAAGAAATGGCACATGCGAAGATATATATCAAGTATATCATACCCTACATTTATCTTTTCAGTATACTATAGCCATATTTGTATTTATATCATATCTTTATCCGTTAAAACTTAAAAAGTAACATATAACAAACGAATAATGAATAATTATTGAATAACTTTGTAGGTTATATTATCTAATTCAAAAATATAACAAACGAATATTTGTGTTAAGTATATAATTTATGTGATATTATATTGTAAAATAAAAATAAAAATTGTTGGTTCATTATTTTAAAAAAAATTATTTATCAAATAAAGTTATATAAAATATTGTATAAATGTTTTTTTTTATAAATTACTAAATAAAAAACAATCTAAAATATTTATAAATCAACCTCATCATAATAATAAAATTATAGTTATATATAAAAATAAAAATTATCATATGTAATTTAATATTTATCCAATATCTTTATAATATAATATGTACAAAATAATTTTATCCGGTAACTTAACATAAAAATATTTTAATTACTATATCCGTTTTACTGAATATAATACGGGTTGAGTAAACAGTAAAACATTATGAAATTAATTAAGTCCATTAATTGGAGCATATGATTTATAAATTGAATTTCAGGTGGGTGGAAGAGACGGTGGCATTTGAGCCGGTGGTAGAGCAATGGCAGTCGGCGTTGCTAGACGGGCTTCTTGAGGTGGGTGTGGGCCCATACAACGGCTTCAATCTGGACCACATTTATGGAACTAAAATTGGGGGATCTATTTTTGACAACCATGGCAATCGCCACACTGCCGCTGACTTGTTACGCCATGCTAACCCGCCACATCTCACCGTCTTGCTCCATGCACGTGTCGCCAAACTGCTCTTTAGGATCAGAGGTAATATGAGTAGTCAATTCTGCTCGCATTTATTTTTTCATTAAACATGCATGGAAACTGCCTCATGTTCAGAACAATAATAAAAATAAATAAATAATAATTTAAGAGAGCTTTTCATATTTCAAGACAACGGTAGGCTGACTGTAGTAACTACAGTTGGGTCGCTCATTTACTGATCCCTAATATTAATATTAGTTCACAACTGGCTCTTCAATGCCGACATTTTTATTTTTACTCAATTAAAAAAATATTTTAATAATAATAACTAAGGTTTAAAAATAATTTTAAAAATTCTCAAACTGTGAAATTTTTTCACGACTTAAAATTTTAATATTTCAATACAAAAAAAAAATAATAAAAAATTCTGTTTTGATAAAAAAAAAAAATCAAAACCGGTTACCGGTTTCAATAAATTCAACAACTGGTTTTTATTTTTTTTTTGTATTGAAATATTAGAAATGTTGAATATATTTCTTTGAAAATAGATGGAATATAATACAATTTGATTTATTAGAAAGACTGTAACAAATAACCCAATCAATATTTTTCAAGCTGAATTTTTCGCGACTGTAAGAAAAATTAATATATTTCATTATGTGTTATTATAAAAAAATAAAAATGCATGGATTTTGAGTTATTGATCCCGGTTCAAAAGTCACTTCTAGGTAATATAGAAATTATTCTGATCCTTTTAGTACATTTAATTTATAAAAAGTTGTATCTATTTAAAAATAAATAAAAACTTTAAGTTATTTAATGATTGTTATTCAAAAAGAATTCTCAAAATAGATACAACTTTTTATAAATTAAATGTACTAGAAGGATCACAATAATTTCTATATTACCTAGAAGTGACTTTTGAACTGGGATCAATAACTCAGAATCCATGCATTTTTATTTTTTTACAATAACACATAATGAAATATATTAATTTTTCTTACAGCCGCGAAAAATTCGGCCTGAAAAATATTGATCGAGTTATTTGTTACAGTCTTTCTAATAAATCAAATTGTATTGTATTTCATCTATTTTCAAAGAAATATATCCAACATTTCTAATATTTTCATAAAAAAACAAAAAAAAAAATACAAATTTCGGTTTTGTAAAAAAAAATAAAAAAATTTGGAACCGTGGAATTTTTTTGAGTATTTTTAAAATTATTTTTAAATTTTAGTTATTATTATTAAAATAATTTTTTAATTGGGTAAAAATAAAAATGTCGGTCTTCAATGCTTCCAATTTGTCAGTTTTCCATTAAAATAGACATCTTGCAACTTTCCATTTCTTAAATACTTGTACCATGTAATTTGTAATTAGCACATAATTTGTTCACGTGGTAAAAGTACATTGTTATAAATTAAGCATCATCCAATACAAAATGTGAAAATCTAATGATATTGCTACTACATCTAAAATCTGATACAGGAAGACCGAGGCCGCTCGCCCATGGAGTACTCTATCGAGACTCAGCTGGGAAATTGCACAAGGCATACATTAACAAAGGTAGCAACAACGAGATCATACTGTCAGCTGGCGCTATCGGGTCTCCCCAAATCCTCATGCTCAGTGGTGTGGGGCCAAGGCGCCATCTTGAGTCGATGGGCATACCTTTAGTATTGGACCTGCCAATGGTTGGCCAGGGTTTATCAGACAATCCAATGAACGCTTTGTATGTTCCATCTCCGATACCGGTTGAGGTTTCTCTGATACAGGTGGTAGGTATAACCCGGTTTGGCACGTACATTGAGGGGGCTAGCGGGTCTAATTTTGCTGGTGGACCCGTTTCAAGTGCGGATGACAAGCTGCAAATGAAGTTAGGCATGTTCTTTCCCAAGGTAATTAAACTCTTTATAGTATGCTTAATCATATCAATTGTTCACAGGGTTTCACTATTTCTTAAAGGAATAGTATCCCCTAATGGGCTCAAATTGGTTGGCCTCATTACTCCTTCAGACTAGATCTGCCACTAAATTGAAGATTCAATGTTTAAATTTTGAGAAATTTAAATTGATATCTGAAGATTATAAATTCGTTGCTAACTCAAGAAATTGAAGATATTGCATTCTCAAAAATTAAACATCACAGGTTAACCAGCCGGTTTCCACTGGTAAATCCGAGCAAGCCACCCCAGAAACCATTGCAAGTGCAGGAGAAACCAGAAACGACCTTGCGGAGTCTGGATTTCGAGGTGGCTTTATTCTAGAAAAGATAATTGGTCCACTTTCAAAAGGCTTTCTCAAGTTGAAAAACACAAATCCTGACGATAATCCGTCTATCAGATTCAACTACTTCAAAGAAGAAAATGATTTACGCCGATGTGTTGCAGGTCTGAAAACCATCGAGCAAGTGATCCAATCCAAAGCATTCTCTAAATTCACCTATCCGTATCTGTCCATTGAGTCTCTGCTCAACATGACAATTAGTTTCCCCGTGAACAAGATTCCCAGGCATGATAATGACTCCAAGTCGCTAGAGCAGTATTGCAGAGACACTGTAATGACTATATGGCATTACCATGGCGGCTGTCAAGTTGGTCTGGTCGTTGATCGGGACTATAGGGTTATGGGTGTCGATGCACTTCGAGTGGTTGATGGTTCGACATTTATTGATTCACCTGGTACCAATCCACAAGCCACTGTCATGATGCTTGGCAGGTGATTTTCTTTTTCCAAATCAGCACTCCAAAAATATCATATCACTCGCTGATCCCGTAACATTTTATAAAAGAGCAGATTTTTATTTAAATTAATTATTTCTAACGAAAAAGAATAAATGTGACTCATCGATCCCTCTGACTTGGTATCTGTTCAAGACTGAGCCCGATTCTTCTATGCTCAATCCAACTTGTCATGCTTCATAAAAATTTATAAATTATTGCAGGTAATGGTTTGATGCGACCTTTTATCAATCATTAAGCCATTTTTTATACCTAAAAACAGACATACAATCTTTTGGGCCACAGTTTTAGTGACAATAGTTGTGTAAATTTGGATAGGTACATGGGAGTCAAAATCCTGAAGGAACGAATACAAAAGACGACACCAGTATCACAACGGAGGTACTAATGACATCTGTGCTAAATCTTAATCTGTCAGAATATTGATCGTTTATACTGACTATCGTTTCTCAAAGTTATATACGTGTGTAATTGCATGTAATTATTGTGGTGTCGTTAATTTAACTCGATGGTATTGATTGTGTTCATGAAGGCCTGTTGATTAAGATCCTTGAACAGAACTGGGATTTAACTTTTAAGTTATGATTCTTAATTATAGTAACCATTGCTTCAAGTGAAAGTTGAATATGTAGATTGAAGAGCATAATCAGATAAACTTTGACTGAACTTATCTATAATTATGCCTGTGTTTCTTTTATTTCTTCAACTAGTTAAGAACCATTTCTTTGTTTGGGAGGAAAGTGAAACATTTGTAATTAAAATGAGTGAGTCTACGGTCTTAGGTGTAATACGAAATCTGAGCTCTAAAATAAACCACAACCTACAAATTTTACCTCTTCTTTCCACCTATTTGAGCATTTATACAGAAATTGCATTTTATTGAGTATTTACATGACATGATATGTACCATAATCAAGGCACAATAAGCACACTGCACACTAAATTGAAAAGTGACATCTATTACTTGATAAAATTGGTGCTGACGGTACGCTGAAGGATAGTTTGAATTTAGATATGCATCAGCATAGTTTGAATTAAGATTTAACAAGATGCATATGCAGAGCCATATTATTATGATAGCAAATTTCGGATCTAATTCGGATCATATATATTGGATGTTTTAGTTAATACGTTTAAAATAATCAAATACATGCATAATACGAGTAAATATAATTACTTTATATTATCAATCCATAGATTAAAAAAATAATTATATTAATAGATTAATTTATATAACTAATTATAAATTAGTTTCTATGATTATACGTGATAGGTATAGTTTTGACTTTTCTTTTGACTGGTTGATCCTTCTCGTGACTCAAGATCTATCAATTAATAACTTGATCTAGATGACTTAGAAATTGTTTCTCAAAAAAAGATGACTTAAAATTAATCCAGTCACTCAGATCTTAATTCGGGCTAATCGAAACTTGACGGATTCAGAACACCGACAGACATAGACATCACATGCATGTATCAGATTCGTATCCTCTCAGGTACTATAGAGATAAAATATCAGCCGATTTAGAATTCGTGCTAGTGTAGGGGCAAGTATTATTGGACTTTGAGATTCGTGCCAAGTTAAAATGAACGTTCAAGATCTACTAACTGTAAAAGATTCCCTTATCAGGTAACAGATGTGAATCTACCAACTGTAACTCTTTGATTGTAGTTTGAGTATTTTTGTTATAGTAATATATTTGAAGAATGATAACATGTTGGGTCCATAGCTCAGTGGTAGAGCAATTGACTGCAGATCAATAGGTCACCGGTTCGAACCCGGTTGGGCCCTCAATATTCTAGGAAATATTTTATTTTTTTTATCGAAACTTCCTTCATCTGATTGAGAGTTGGGCTGATTGAGGCTGCAGTGAAGCCCACAAAAATGGTAGTTTTGACCCGCATGAATTTTCTGGAACCGACTCGAATCGTAAGTATGAAACTCTGCTGTCAAGTGAAGAAAAAAAAAATGAAAGACTAATAGAAATGGTAGCGTTTGCGAGAGCTCTGACAGCGGTCACAGCTGTTCCTGCCGCGCTCACAGCATTCTCTCTGACATCTTCCTATTCTTCCTCTCAGTCTCAGTTCCACTCCCTCGCCAATTTCCCTCTTCTCCCGTCCCTCAAATCAAATTTTGCCAATAAGCCCCTGGAGTTCTTAAAAAGGTCCAGTTTTGCCTTTTCTGCAGTTCAGATGGATTCTCCCGTCACTGAGTTGACTCCGCCCGATAAGGTTTTTCTTTCTCCTAATTTGCCCTCGATTTCTTCTGTTTTTTTGTGTTGCTAATTGCCTTATCAGTTTTTTTTTTTTTAAATATTTTATTTTTGCAGGATGGGGCTCTATCTGAACTCATGGTAAGTGGTTTGCACTTTATAGTAGATCAAAATATGCTTTTGGGAAGCGTTTTTTTTTCTTGGTTGTTGGCCTATTATGTGGTATTGTAATTGTGATAGCGGAGAAAGTTTGCAGTGGATCAAACTATACTGTCGACAGGCACTGTCTTTTTCCATTTTTTTTGTTAAAGTATCATGTGTTTTTGTTAATTGTGGCTGTTGAGAAAGTCTGAAGTGTCATCATGATATTAATTGGATAAATTAAAGAATGTTTAATTGTTTTATCAAAATGAATTTTGTCACCATTATTGTTGAGCATTGCTAACAAATTCTTTATGTCCACTCCTAAACAGTGCCATGATTCGTTAATGTTGAATGCATACAATTAGAAAAGAGTCTGGCTAGTATAACATCAGTGTCATTTTAGCCTATATAACACCAACTCCAAAACCTATTGAATTGACTTCAAACGGTGAATCCAAACCGTTCAAACCGAGCTACTTCATTAGTTGTGTGTTTACATGCAAAATTTATAATTTTTCGAATTTATTTAGTATCAAGTAAAGCAGTCAAATGTGTGAATTTTTAATTTAATTTTAATACATTCATTTTTCAACATTTTTACCGCTTGATTTGATACTAAAATAACTCGAAAATATAAAATTTTTGCATGTAAACGCATCACTCATAAAGTAAATCGGTTTGTACGGTTTAGATTAGTCGTTTGAAGATTCAATCAATTTTGAAGTTAGTGTCATATGACACTGATGTCATACTAGCCGGACTCATTAGAAAATGATTTAATGGTTTAATTGAAAGGAATGTAGTTGCCATTATTATTACTGTTGCGTATTGCTCGCAAGTTCTTAATGTCCTCACCAAATAATTTTTAGTCTCTAATAAATCAAAGCCAACACTTTATTAGCTCAATAACAAAATCCTGTTACCACTTATTTTTTATCTCAACATTACTATTAGATTTAGGTGTTTTACTGATATGGATATTGATGTAATCACACTATCTGAATTGTTAATGCTGTTCTGCATCAGACCCTGAAGTTTGCACTGTATTGTTTAGGTACTAAGAGAAGTAAACTATATGTTCTTTCTTAGGATCAATTTGTACCTTGCACGAATAAAACGGTAATGCAACGGATGGCCAATTTTAGTTTTCTGTTTATTTAATTTATACATTGATGGTTCTTCTCATTTTGAGCAATTTTTTGGCCATTTTAGACGGAATTCATGGTTGACATGCATTGTGATGGTTGTGTTTCAGCTGTGAAGAAGAGGCTTGATGCTCTTGAAGGTAAAACTAATTACTCATCTAGCTAATTTTCAAGCTCAAGTTGGATCAAACGCCTGAATATGATGCTTTTTCAAATCAGGAATAAAAAGTGTGGATGTAGATTTGAGCAATCAAGTGGTAAGAGTTCTTGGATCTCTTCCAGTAAAGACCATGCTAGAAGCTTTGGAGCAAACCGGCCGGAATGCACGGCTAATTGGTCAAGGCAACCCCAATGGTTAGTAGATTCCCTCTTCCTTTTTTTTATTTCCTCAACTTCAGTACCATTTTATAAGGCACTTGGGTTTGTGTAGCCATTAATTGAAGTACTTGTTTCTGGCTTTTGCAAATTGCGGCCTAGTAGCCTACATTACTCTGTACTTGGACATTTGCAACAAGTTGCATTTCTAGATCTGCAATTAACATACAATACAAAGAACCCAACTGTTTTGGGAAAGTTAAAATGACTAAGTTACCTCTGGCTTGTTCACGGTTGGCTTGACCAAGTCACTTCCTAGCTATTAAGTTTATTTTTCGAGCAAACATACACATCATCGTTTTGTTTTCTTTTAGCTTACTTTTTATTGAAGGAAGCAAAATTGTCAGCATGTCATGTACTTCTTATTACATTAATTTATTGGCTGGGTATTAGTTACAAATATCTCAATAAGAAAGAGCAGACATAAATAAATAAAAATGTGAATATTCTTGGATAGAAGGAATTTTGGGTGTTGTCTGCACATACAAAACTATTGGCTGCAATTGCACAATCCTATATAGTTTCTTGTATATTTATATTGATTTGTTTTGTCCTTTTTATATTAGAATTTTCAATATCAGCTGCTGTTGCGGAGTTCAAAGGCCCTTCCATATTTGGTGTGGTGCGGTTCGCTCAAGTTAACATGGAGTTAGCTAGAATCGAGGCTAACTTTAGTGGGCTCTCCCCTGGTAAACATGCTTGGTCAATAAACGAGTTTGGGGATCTCACTAGAGGTGCTGCTAGTACTGGGAAAGTGTATAATCTACCTGACTTTCTATCTGAAAAGGTACTTGTTGTGTAATTTTGATTGTCTTCTTCTCTTGATGCATCCCTGAAAGAGACCCACTGCAGTTGGTTTTCTATCACATACTAAAAAGTATTTTCTATTGGTCAATGTTGTCAGCGGTCAGCCACACCAGATGACATTGCAATGTTTTACCTCAGTTTACTGTTTTTGATAAAGTACATTTGTCTGTACAGTATGCCTTTCTTGGTAGAGGTCCTTTTTTTTTTTTTACTATATCTTTGCAACATACTCGCACACTTTGACCAAAATTTTCTTTTTGTAAATCTATTCAACGTTTTATTTTTGTCTTTCTAGCAACCCTTTAATTACAACTATTATTGGGAGTAACTATTTACTGGATATGTCAAGAGATTAAGCTGAGGTTATGTCTATTCTCAAGTCATGTATGCTTTCAATAGTAGTTTCATTTATAATCTTTAAGTTCTTAGCCCTATAAGTCTATAACTATGATGGTGTTCTTCTGTTATCAAGTAGAGATTTTATCAACATCAGACCATTTTTGTTAGACCAATATTCTGACTTTTATGAAGAAGCTAGAAATTTTTTGTAGCAGTAAGGTAATTGACCAGAGTCTTATATTCAGTTGGCCAGGAGCCACTGGAACTTTAGGTAGCTTGCTTTGACTGCATTAACAAAATTATGTCTTTTAGATAAATATATGCCGGAAAGGCCCCCATTAACCTTAGTTTGGTTTGTTGGACTCTCAAGGCCTGAAATGTCATCAAGCTGAGTAATCAAAGTATTTCATATTGTGTATATTTTCTATTTTGAGACATGAACATTCTCACAATTATCTTCCTCAAATAACAACTTTACGTCGAGTCATGATCATAATTAAACTTAAATCACCTACTAAATTAAAATGTATGTTGTTGGTATAGCCATTGGGTGACCTGGGAACACTAGATGTGCTAGAGAATGGCAATGCACAATTGTCTGTTGCTAAAGAGAAGCTTAAAGTTGCTGAGCTGATTGGTCGTGCTGTTGTTGTATATGACACTGAAGACAAATCTGACACGGGCATTGCCGCAGCAGTGATAGCACGGAGTGCTGGTGTTGGTGAGAATTACAAGAAATTATGCACATGCGATGGTGTCACCATTTGGGAATCTAGCTAGATACCATTCCAAACACTTTGTATACTGTTTTCTTATGTTTTTTTTTTTGTCTTTTACTTTTTGTGCTATAAGAGACTTCAATAAGAAACTGAATAAAATTGATTTCTTATGACTGTAATGTGTTATTGATGCTACAATCTAAGTTTTATTGAACAATCTTCGACACTGCAAAATGTAATTCCTCTTTTCATTAACCAGTTACACTCTTCTGCATGTTCAATAATTTCAGATTGTTACACTCAAACTTTCTGATTTGCTGCTACTGCTACTACCTAAGCCAGTAAACCAGTAAAATCGTTTTACAGCGGTACAAGCCATGCCAGGGCTACTGTGCTACGAACTGAATGGGTTCCATCAGACCATGTCAATGCACCAAATTCAGGTGCTGACTGTGGGGTTTTGGTCTTGAAGGTGATCTTGTATGATAGCCTCTGATTTTGCCTTGTGAAATGCAATACACTAGGCTCAACAACAACAGTAGCACCTTTGAAAGGAGTAATTTTGACGATGTACGTCGAGACTGGCGTTCCAACATTAGTGACTGTTCTAAGTTGGGTTACTACCGAGACACGTCGCTCCTTGAATACTACAGAATTGGCTGGATAGTTAAGGTTCCCAGGGGAATCAAGTTTGTGTTTGCATGTGTAGTTCTTTATTTTTGAGAAGGCCTTGAGCTGAATTGGTGTTATCTTTTGTGTGCAAAGGAATTGAAAGTAATCATCAGGGCTAATGTCGTAAACCAATCCTGGGTTAACAGCTCTTACAGGGTGTATGTGGCCAGCTCCATGGTCATATGGAGTTGATGGCTCACCTGTTGATGCATCTTTCAGTGGTTGGAATGAGTTGTCGTGCACATATGCGGTGGTCATTAGGGCTGATTTGATAGCAGCAGGGCTCCAATCAGGGTGAGTAGCTTTGATTAGAGCCGCCACACCGCCCACATGTGGGCATGACATGGATGTGCCTGACAAAATGTTGAACTGAACTCTCCGGTGGTCGGTCGACAGACTCGATGGCCCGACATTGCCGCTCCATGCAGCCAGGATGTTCACTCCAGGAGCGATCACATCAGGCTTTAGAATCTCTAATGTTAGGAAGTTGGGCCCTCTAGAGGAGAAAGCTGCCACCACTGGTGAAGGTTTGATCCCGACTTTAGTCCCCTGAAAGGAAATGGAAGCTGTAGGTCTTGTAACAGACTTGGTGTATTGTTTAATTGCTTGTCCAGCAGTATCTCCTACTGCCATAGCAGGGAGAAGGTGGCTATCAGCCACGAGTTCCTCGCCATTGGCAGCAGAGTTGGCGAGAATCATGCCAATGCCACCAGCATCCTTCACTACCTGCCCTTTTTGCACTCGAGGGCTAATGCCACGGTCACATATAACTATTTTACCTGCCACAACATGAGGATCCAAGGTTCCCTCAAGGCACAAGGACCTCGGATCTGTGATGCTCCCATTTCTGCCCGTGTAAACCACATTGTATTGTTTTTTAGGAGAGAGATTGTCCTGGCCTTTATAGAGTGAGACGCCAGTAAAATTCATTCCATTGCCTAATTTGACTGTGGCTGGAAAATCCCGATCCATTGTGCTTGCTCCGACAGTGGTTATCCATGGGGAAACATTGGTGAGACTTACCGGGTCAGGGCCACCATTGCCAGCAGAGCAAGCAACCAAAACCCCCATTTCCATAGCCCCAAATGCGGCAATAGATAGGCTGTCACGGTAGTATGAAGAGACACCACCACCAAGTGAGATTGACAGGACATCAACTCCATCTGCCACTGCCCGGTCTACGGCAGCTAAAATGTCAGAACTGAAGCAACCACCGGTCCAGCACACTTTGTATGCTGCTATGCGGGCCCGTGATGCCATTCCTCTAGCAGTCCCAGATGCATACCCAAACAGGTTGGCATTTGGTACTGCTGAGCCGGCAACCGTGGCAGCTGTGTGGGTCCCGTGCCCATCTTGGTCCCTTGGTGACTTAACCTCGCTTGTTTCATTTATGGATCCTGCAGCTGCCTCATATCCCTTATAGAACATTCGTGCACCGATAATCTTCCTGTTGCAATGCTTGGCAGTGAATCCACGACCTACCTCACACACACCCTTCCACCGGGCCGGCACAGGGCCCAAACCTTTGTCACTGAAGCTTGGGCTCTCTGGCCATATGCCTGTGTCAAGCACACCAGTTATGACATCATGATCGGCCACTGAAGATGACCATATATTATTGGCCACATCAGGACCTATCCCGAGAAATTGCGGGCTTCTTGTAGTGTGCAGCTCGTATATTGTTTCTGGCAGCACTGATAGTACACCAGGGATGCTCTCCAATTTTTCAGCTTCGGCTTCACTGAGCCGGGCAGAAAACCCGTGAAAGGCGGTGTCATAGTTGTAGATTATTCTTTTTGTTGGATCGGGTGCTGTTTCTGATTGTAATTTAGTGGAAGCTGTAACTGATTTGAGGGTGGAAGTGTACCAGTCGTGATGGTGAGTGAAGATGCGGGGCATCTCGGCTTTAGCCATGTGAACTATGTATGTTTTTGGTAGACTGGGTGTAGCCATGCAGAGAATGCAAATTTGAGAGAGGGTTAGAAGTACCGGTAACCATGTGCATGGCTTTCTGAGACTTCCCATTGTTGGGTGCAAAAGATGAAAGAAGGGTGGTGTGCTGGTAATGGTTTAAAGGGAGAAAGAGAGAGAGTAGGGTTTCTAGGTTATAGAGTTTCTATACAAGTCAAGCAGAGGGTTTGATATTTTTTTGAAGTAGAATTGGAGGGGGTTTGATTTAATGATAATAGGACATCCTTTATTGCAAAATAAATGGGGTGGTTGCTACCTCTATGGATGAAATTAATTTCGACTTGTGTCATTCCATGTGAAGTAGAGCCTCTCCACTGTGGACTGTGGTCGGACACTAGAATAATAATAATAATAATAATAATAATTAAAATAATGTGTCAAAATCCTCCCCTTTGAGTTTGCCTTGATAGCAACAAACAAAAACATATTTGCACTATTCAGCAATGGCTGGCCTGGCAGTATTACAAAATTATTAAAAAAAAAAAAATGTTAAAATATTTTCACCAAAACGGTAAAAAGGATATTTTGGGCAGAACTGGAGCAGAACATGGTGGGGCTGAAATTTATGGGGTCATAATAATTTTGCAAACCTGCCTACTACTATCCAAAAATATCTGCAAGATTGAATTGCTTGGCTAGTGGCTTTAAATTGTAACGGTGAACAGAACTGGGGTTAAAAAGGTAAAAATGAAACTCGGCAAGAGTAACATGTGAGGTGTGTAAAATTAGCTAAAGACAAGGAGCATGATGGAAATTGGCCTCATAGTCATGGGCTCATAGCCTGGCTCTGCTGCAACATATTGGTCTTTTTCTTTCTAATCGCGTCCCATGACACAAAAAGACTACTTTCATGGCACGTGTTCCTGACTTCCTGGCCAAGGAAACTTTTCATGTTTCGAGTTGAATAACAACATCGATGCCTGCTTCAGCATATGAAGTTTGATTTGATCAGACTGATCAAGTAAAAAAATTAAGCTGCAATATAAATTTTAAAACTGATAGACATTGAATAATTGTATTAATTTTGAAAAAAATGAAATCTTGAAAATGTGTTAATTCCGAAGAATAATTTGATATATATATAGACTAAATTCATTAAACAAAATTCATATTGTGAGATATGAGGTTAACTTGGTGTAAATCATAGTCATGATATTATTGACTGACAATATAGTCAGACAACTTGAGAAAACAAACAAAAATTACTAGCTTAGCTAGCCAATAATAAATGTACTGTCAAGAAAAGGGACCATGTGGGAAGGAATCCAAAGATAAAGATGGGTCATGTCATCTTTGCACTTGGTTTCGATTCAAAGAGTGTAACCGTCAACAAGGAAACCTTGTGTAAAATTTAAAATAAAAAATAAAAATAAAATACTCTCTTCCTGCCCCCCAAGTCCTGATTTTTAAATTTTAAACTTTTAGGGATATTCTTCTGCACACTCTTTATTCTTGATAATAAATTTATTTAGCAGTCGTGAAAACTGAGAAAAAAACTATCAAAAACAAAACAAAAATAATGAAGATATATTTCTATCATTCTATGTATAATTCATACAAAATGTAGATTTTGTTATACTATAACTAAGTCTATCAATCTAACTATGTTTAATTACTGCACGTCTCCACCACACACACACACACACACACACACACACACACACACACAATTATAATATATTTGTATTGGTTTTTCTATACTAAGGTATGAAAGTATTTTATGCGCCTAAAGTGGACATAAGAAATTGTCCAAATAACTTCATACGTCTATAATAAATAATATTGTAACAAATAAAATTTTACCTAAATCGTTATAATTCGGTGTGATAATTAAAACGATAATGTACTAATGTAATGAGTTGTAAAGGCGGATCTAAGAATTAGCTAAAGAAGATTAAGCCGTATATTTTAAAATTTTAATTATGTACATAAAAAAATAGTTTAAGTTTATTTATCTTAAACGTTTCATATAGTCCATTCCATTTTAATAATTAATAAATATTTAGTTGTAATCAGAGGCAAGAAACATTCATCAAATAGAGATCAATTAACCCACATATTTTTACAAAATGAAATTATCACTATATAATTTTACTATATATATTATAATAAATTATTACGGGTACTATAAAAATTATCCCATACTTTTTATGAAGATTTTATATGTTTGACTCTCATTCTTCTTTAAAGAAAAAACTGAATTGTATAATGTGCACAACTTGGACTATTGAGATTTTCCTATTAAAGTAGGCAAATGTTGAAATTATTAATATTTAATTATTAAAAAATTATGTTATTGAAATTTTTATTCCTTATATATTTTTTACTCCTATTATCCAAAAATCTGCCTCCTCCTTTGATTGTAGTTTAGTGGTTAAATTTTTATTTTATGCATTTTAATTTTCAGTAATTCTATTAAAATTTTCGAGTTGAGTTGAAGTTAATTCTAGTTAGTGGAATCTGATCCGAATTGGGTCGAATATTGAATCTGTTACGGAAAATAAAAGAACACAACACTCCCAGAAACACCCTTCTCTTCCAGATTTTTCATATATTCAAAACATTGTTTTACAGAGAGATATCTCTATTTTTTCTTTTCTAATTTCAGACTCCGTATGCATGCCTATTTATTATATTTTCTATAGACATTCATGTATGGAAACTAAATATTACAAATCTTATTTTAGAACAACAAATCTCATAGAATAAATAATAAATTCTGCTGCTCCAATATTTTGCCATCCTTGCTTGCTTTGATACTGAATATTAGATGTTGCATTATTTCTTTCCTTGCTTTGATATCTTACAACATGGGCTGCTACAATATTTTCTTCTTTGATTTGATACAAAATGTGCCAGCTTAGTTCTTTCCATAGGATTCTTTTCGTATAGAATTTGGAATGGTTTTAAATTGAATTGGGTTAGATTTCATATTGTTCGATTTTGACTTATCTCAAATTTCATACCACCTTAATAAGTTGTCATTTTACTTTTCTAAAAAAACAAACAGATTGAATAAAATTTGAGTTGGACGTATCCTTGGGATGGAATCATATTTGATCACCTATGGCTATAATTTATAATTATATAGGAACCCATGCCTTAGCGGTGATAACTGATAGTAGCCGAGGAGCCGAGGCTGACGTGGGCTTCTTAATTTATGTAGTCAGTGTGTGTCATAACTCATAACTAGGGGTGATCAATGACACTATTTTATCTATCTGTTTATCTAATTTGTATCGTATTTAATAAAATAAATATAGATAAAAATAAAAATAAATTCATAAATTTTTTTTTTCTTTTGGACAGTGGATTTTCACCTGTTTTAATTACGAAACAAAATAGATTACACAAAATGGTGCATAGTATCGAATATTTAAGTATATCGAACTAGTGAAACATTATCTAAACTTAATGCGCACTGATATGAGTAAAGAATATTTTTTGTTATCTAAACGTGTAAGCGTATGAATAAAATCTATTTCATACCCGTTACTTAATTGAATAATTATAAAAAAAAATATAAATATATTATATATATTTAATAAGCATTAAAAAGAGATTATTTTATTTGCACTTGATATGATCATAATTTTTTTTCAACAAAGTAGTACTATACATGTGTAATATATATATATTATTAATAATAAAAAAAAAATTATTATATTAATATTATCGATTATTTATCCGCTACTGTTTAGTTATCTGATATAGTACAAACAATTTGTAATAAGTTCGAATATAAAAATACTTTCACCCAACTCATTAAACACCCATAGTAGTTGCCATTATTATTATTGGCCCATAACTATGGTCTCGCTGTGGCAGTAGGGTGTAAACGGATCGGATATTATCCGATTTTATCAAGATTCAAAAAATTATCTAAATAAGAATATGATAATACTTTTAATTATTCATATCCGACCGTTTACACTTTTAAATCAAAACAAATGTACTATATGTTCTTAAATTGATTTATTAAATTCTATATTGTATTAATAATTTATTAAATTGCATATAAATATATATTTTGATGAACAATATAACACCGTGACATAATTTTTTTTGAAGGTTAGTAGCTTTAAATGCCTACTAACAATTTCATTGATGAAAAATGTATTTACAATAAATCAAATTATCGTAATTTCTAAATCTATTCTTTTATTCTCATAAATTCCTCTAAACTAATATAATATTATAATTTTCTCATAATAATCCTAATATCTTAATTATCATCTCGCTCCATGACCGGATCCGCTTCTTCAACCGCCGCTGCACTCCGACGATAACCAGATCTACTCACCGTCGCACTCCAATCGAGATATAGATCACTCTAGTACTTTAATCGCCATCTCGCTCTATGACCGGATCCGCTTCTTCAACCGCCGCCGCGCTCCAACGGTGACCAAATCTACTCACCGTCGCGGTCTAATCGAGATGGGATCTCTATACTCTGAACTCCGACGATACCGCACTCTCGGCTCCGGTTCCTCCCCCCTCCCTCATTCTCCTCTCCGCTCGAGAAGATAGAACTGAGAGAGGGGAGGTGTTGCATCAAAATAAAGACTACAAGAAGTGAAAATAGTCGAGTCGAAAGAAGAGAGAAGGAGAAGGTGGAGGTGGAGAGAGAGGCAGCTGTTGAAATCCTAGATTTTCATAGAGCTTCCTTTGCTCTATCCACTATGACATAATTAGTGACTAATATTTTAATAATATAATAGATACTTTGTAACCAACAAGCTAATTATGAAAATTATTAGTATTCGTCTGATATCCGATTCGTATCTATAACGTTTAATATCTGTATTCAAAACTATCTGTATCTATATCCAAAAAATTATAACAGATACGATAACCTATCCATATCCCACCGTTAACCATTTACATCCCTATGTTGCAGGAAGAATTGAACACATACTCCCAAATTCAAACAAAGGAAATATTTAATGCTGCAATTCAAGTAGCGGTACGGCCTACAAACTATTTAATGCTACCACTACTACCTCATCAGATCTGTATTTAATGTTTATCGACCTTCTATTTATATTTAATATTTAATGCTACCACTACGGCACTGACTTCGTATCCTCTGAGATATCTCAAACTTTGCGTGACTTAATGGAAAATCCGAACCGTTTAAATATGTTATAAACGAATCTCAAAGCACACATAATAATGACCTTCTACATCACCCCCGAATAGGCACCGGACACGTCGGTCACGCAAAAGTTGAGATATCTCAGAGAATACGCACTCTACGCTCTACGGACCTCATCAAAATATGACATATCTCAGAGGATACACACTCCTCGCGTCCTTGTAAAATTTAACAGACATTTTTATTTTTACTCAATTAAAAAATTGTTTTAATAATAATAACCAAATTTTAAAAATAATTTTAAAAATACTCAAGCTGTGAAATTTTTTCACGGTCTCAACATTTTTCTTTTTTATAAAACAAAAATTTGTATTTTTTATGAAAATATTAGAAATGTTGGATATATTTTTTTGAAAATAGATGAAATACTGATTTATTATAAGACTGTAACAAATAACCCGATTAATATTTTTCAGGTCGGATTTTTCGCGGTTGTAAGAAAAATTAATATATTTCATTATGTGTTATTGTTAAAAAATAAAAATGCATGGATTCTGAGTTATTGATCCCGGTTCAAAAATCACTTCTAGGTAATATAGAAATTATTGTGATCCTTCTAGTACATTTATTTTATAAAAAATTGTATCTATTTTGAGAATTCTTTTTAAATAACAATCATTAAATAAATATTTATTTTAAAAAAAAAATAGATATAACTTTTTATAAATTAAATGTACTAGAAGAATCACAATAATTTCTATATTACCTAGAAGTGACTTTTGAACTGGGATCAATAACTCAGAATCCATGCATTTTTATTTTTTTACAATAACACATAATAAAATATATTAATTTTTCTTACAGCCGCGAAAAATTCGACTTGAAAAATATTGATCGGGTTATTTGTTACAGCCTTTCTAATAAATCAAATTGTATTGTATTCCATTTATTTTCAAAGAAATATATCCAACATTTCTAATATTTTCATAAAAAAAATACAAATTTCCGTTTTGTAAAAAAAAAAAAATGTTGGGACCGTGGAATTTTTCCACGGTTTGGAATTGAAATTCCACTGCTTGGGTATTTTTAAATTTTTTTTTAAAACTTGGTTATTATTATTAAAATATTTTTTAATTGGGTAAAAATAAAAATGTCGGAAAATTTATGGATGTCCGACAGTGTGAGCCCTTTTATTTATGTTTGTATCCATATCTCAACTTATTTTATTTATGTCTTAATTTATTTTTAATGTAAAATTTGTTATAAAATTATAGTTGTTCAATTTTATCTTATTTGAAAACATGTAGTATATTTTTCAGAGCAAATTGGAGGGATAATTTTAGTTAATTTAGAGAATAAAGAAAACAAAAAACCAAAAGTTGAGATATGGCATGGAATTTTTTTAACGGGTCTGGCTTTCGTATTGTGCATGCGAGCTCAGATAATCTGGAGTGATGATCTTCAAGGCCCAGTTTATCTCAATTGGGCATTTGCTAGTCTGAAATGTATTTGGTATCTCTCTAATATTAAATAAAAGCTGGTGAATAGTATTGGCATTAGGATCGGTCTGAAGTTTTTGGGCTCGAGACAAAATAAATGTTTGACCCATTTATATATACAAATAATTTATTGATAAATAGATAGAAAAGTTTTAAGCTCTCTGTATATAAAAAGTTTGGACTCTAATATTTTATTTATTTTTAATATATACAAACTCTTTTTTTTTTTTTTTTGAACCCTTTGAATTTGAGATAAGAGTAGGTCTGATGGACATTGAATCTACTTTTAGGTTTAATTAGCTCTATCACCGTACGATTGACATTAAAATCTGTGCACACAAAAATTGATAAAAATTCATACGAATTTTAATATGGAGCTCACAATTCTTGATGCAATTGGATGGCCAGATCACCCATCGAACCAAAGTAGGTCCAATGGGCATCGGACCTACTTCAAAGTGTTTGAATTTTGGGGCCCAGAGCGATCCCCTTGTTGCCCTGCACTAGAGCCGGCCATGATTGGCAATAACTAGAATACTATACCGGTCAATGTAATTTGTTATAAGTTACCATATACCTGATATACCAACCGGTCCCAACTCCCAGGTACCATCTCTCCAAGAAAAATGTTCTGAAATCTGCTCTTCTCTATCCCTACTCATCCAAACGGAAAAGCCCAGTCGCAGAACGTTCTTATTGGGCTGAAGCCAAGCTATATTATTGGGCCTGTGCACTCTATGCACCAAAAGCTTCCCAAGGCCTACCTTTATGGGCCTTTCGTCAATTATACCACTAACATCATATGGGCCTTCAGTCAATTAGTTTTTTTTTTTTTTTTTTTTTGCGTGTAATATATATTGGCGGAAAGCATATTTAAACAATAAAAAAGGTCATCAAATTAACCAACACGTGAGCACACTGAAAGGTTCTGTTCGGACCATTCTCAACAGATGAAAATTTATTTCATTTTTTTCTTCCCACAAGTTGGAACTTCAATCCCCCTTTTAATGCATCTTTCATTTATTTTTGGAATTTTCATGAAAGTTCATGACTATTGTGTCAAAATTTGATACTTACCTATTTAATTGTTAAATTTGGACAATTAAGACTGTCTTTTTTTTTTAAAAATCTTCAAGCTGCGAAGTGGTGAGGGAGAATCGAACTCTCGACCTTTAAGTACAACAACTCTAGGACTTTTTCCTAGCCAATTGTGCTACCTCCTCTCTCTCGGACAATTAATACTGTCAAAAGTATAAATGAATATGCCATAATGAATGTACAGTACAATACATTCTAAGTTCTTATTGTAAATCAATTAATGTACTTGATCAAAATAAATTATTGTTATGGTATGGAATTATGGATTGGGCTTTGTGAGGTTAAACGATTATGAGAAAAAGCGTGTTTTTGAAGGGGTAGGTAAAAGGTTATTCCAATTTAATTACAAGTAGCTTGGTGCTTCTGATGTTTTCCTGATTCCGTTGCTCACAGCTTCTACATGTAGCTAGGTGCTAATTGGTTCAGCTATATTATCAGCAACAGGGGCTAAACAAATTAACTGGTAAAGGCCAGTACAGTTTCTGGTAAAGGGCAGTACAGTTACTGGTAAAGGACAATACAGCTACTGCCTACTGGTAATGGTAAAGGGTGGTACACGGGTACAGTGACTGGTACCGTTTCCTGAGTGAAGGAACAACAAATTACCATTGTTTAAGCATGACTTCACATCCACTGGATTATGGGTACTGACTTACGGGGACAACGTTCAAATTGTATGTCAGAAATCTCAGAAACCAATCCATTCTATAAAGAACTGCATGTGCACCATATGGACCATCTGGATGTCGTCCACGTGACCCAGGTACCAGAGTAGATGCAAACTCCTGATAGTTAGTGCTCCTTTGCATGTTCAATATGACCTGACCCTGTCTTTTTATTGGCTCCAGATTAGAAGAAAAGGAAATTAAGGTTTGTACATACAACTTCTACATCATTCAGCAGCAAACTGTACCGTAAGCTGAGCTTCATGGAGCTCTGCTATGATTCTTTTGTTTTTTTGATAGTTGGCGGCAAAATGCCGGCAACTAATATATTGATAACAAAAGTTTATTTACAAACTAAAATTCTAAATACAGTGCTCTCCCTCACTACCTATACACTGGAGAACATATTTTGACACTATATCTAACCATACGTGATTAGATAAACACTCTTGGTAGGTGGCTGTACACCAACCAGCTCTCTATTTTTAGTGTTGTATCTGTTATAAGACGATGCACTAAATTGAATTTTTTTTTTTTCATGTGCTGTAATCAGTGCATATATATGCAATATAATTATGTAAAAGTGAAAAGTCTGTAAGATGTAAGTCTTCAATAATTAAAATATCCGATTTTTTGTCGAACTTGAATGAATTTTGTATATCAAAATATCGCATCTAACGGAGAGTTAACGTTTTATATCATAAAAAGGCTTGACGACTTGACGTCCATGTAAAATAGTAGCGAACTCCCCGTGCCGTGCTTGAGACGTGCTATGAAATATTAATTTGGACAGATATATATCCTGAGACCTAATACCGAAAGTTATGACGTGCTATGATTCAAACTCAGCAAGATTTCATGATAGAGTTTCCCAGCTGGTATCCCCATTAATTACAATTAATTAATGTTTGATAGAATTCACGAGAAACTGTATTTGGGAGGAAGCCAAGGAACCATTTTCTGGTATACAAGGAGGCTAATCTACTGGTATGTAGAGAGACGTATTAATTAACATCTAGGACAACCCGATTGCAAATTGGACGAGTTGCCAGTTCCTCTCTTATAAAGGTTATATATAGAGAAAGAACTAGGGTACTTTTCTTAAGTTTACTAATTTTCTTGATAAACTCAAGTTTAAAACTCGTCAAATGAGTTTCAAATTACGAATTTGAACCGTTGAGATCCGTCTAACTTACAAGTGATCGATGCGTCTACATGTGAAAATTTTATATATTCGAATTAATTTAGTATAAAGTCAAGCGATCAAAATTAGAAACTTAATAACTTAATTTTGATGCATTCATTTTTTGAATGTTTTTTTACCGCTTGATTTTATATTAATTAATTTAAATGTTTAAAATTTTTATATGTAGACGCATCACTTATAAGGTAAGCGGATTTCAACAGTTTAAATTTGTCATTTAAAGCTGATTTAATGGGTTTTAGACTTGAATTCACCAAAGACTTGATGAACTTAAGAACACCCTAGTTCTACTTATATTGTTATCGTATTTTTTTTTTTTTCAAGCTAATTTTTTTTTTTTCAGAAACGTAATCAAGTTTAAATTTAATTAATTTGAACTACCAACCGACCCATTTCCAGAAATTTAAAAAAGAAAAGAAGAACCTACAACCTACATGAATGTTTTCTGTTGTTGAAGATTCGAATATCCCAATAACGCATATTTTAATTTTGGTACTGGTACTAGAAATCCTGGCAATATCAAAATGTGTATTACATATATTACAATACATGCGCATACTGCATCGAAGGTGTACTGGTTAACGTACTAATTAAATATAAATCCCTACTGAACATGAACTGGTCCCAGAATACTAATTCATGCATGCGCCACCTACAACCTTTGAAACTTCGTGGTTCCCATTTTCTTTCTCCGCCGCTGGTCCTTCAGCTTCCGTAGAATACCCTTCAGAGCAACGTCGAATGCATCGTCCATCCCTTGGCCGAGAGACTCGGATGCATAAACCAATCTCGGTATCAGTTTCACAACGCGCTCTCTCAATTCCCTTACCTTGTGCTCACTTATACCTTCCAACACTGCCCTAACACTTACATTCCTCTCTCGCATGTCTTGCCGGTCTATAAATACCGACCACTCTGGCTCATCTCCGTATCCAGGTAAATACCACTTGTACTGCATATACGCACTCCGCTTCCAAAATAATACCGGCACTGACCCCGCCACCATGCAGTCAAACAGCGATCGCCTCGTGAAACTGTCCCCCCTTGGCTGCAAACAGAATTCTGAATCTAAAAATAGATCCATTGTTTCTGCACTGCTGTTAATGCACTTGCCCTCGCTGCAATCAACTGATCTGCATTTGCTCCCCGCTTGACCACATTCATTCAAAAGCAACCCTCGAAAGTCGTTTTTGAATCCTGACCGCGGTGCTCCTACATACCCAAAAAGAGTCTTTCTTTTCCGATTCAGTACGAATTGTTGCCACTCATAGACATCAGACACGGAACGAGGGTGGAAACCGGTGGGGTAAGGCACTGCCACATCATTTTCATCCCATGGGTCTCGCTCAATCAAAAGTCGTGTGGTGTTTTCCATCTCTGTCATGTAGAGAAAGCTACTGCCCCAGTCGCTCTGATGGGATCGGCGGAAGTCCCACGTGATCCGCCCAAGTGTTATGAAGTGGTCCCAGCCGTGCGACTTCTGGTATGGCGATTGATTCTGGAGCCATTTGAGGAGTGACAAGCAATCTTGGTCTCGATCATAAGAGGTGGAGTTAGGAGACCAGAGGTGCGGTTCGATCGCAAGGCCAACGTAGAAAGGAATATAAAATGCTGATGCTTTAGACGGGTTCAGGGTTCGGCATTGGTGATTAAGCATGCGGTGATGAAATATGATCTCGAGAGCAAACTGATCTGTGGAAAACCATGATTGGAGAAGATTTGCTGGCATCAGAGCTGTGAATTTTTTATCCGAGTCTATGGCAGGAAGGCCGAGACCTGAACTGGATAAGGCTGCACACCGAGACGGCCAAGGGTTGATCTTCTCACACCTCTCAATTAAATCGTGATTAAATGCCGGCGGGAGATTGTACACGTAGACAAGGCCGGCATCGCAAGGCGACTTTGAACTGGGGCTAAAAACCTGGATAGGGCGAGTGTATAAAAAGAGAATGAACTGTATTGATAGAAAGGATACAAAAAGAATTCCTCGGTGTAGAGTTTGAGGTTTTCGTGGTTTGATAGGGAACTGCTTCTCCATATCTTTGGAGTTGTTTAGAAGGAGATGCATATTTGATCTTCCCCAATTTCCTTGTAGCGGGAAATAGGGAACAGGGTATAGACTGTGTTAGTTATGGTTTTATCTCTTGGAGCCTGAATTTGTCGTTTGGTTCATTGGTTGTAGGCTTGTAGCGCTTTTATGCGGGGGAGCTGACGCCTGTCGTGCTTGCCTGTCACTCCCCAAACGATTATTATAATTAAAATATCTCTCTCTTTCAATTTAAAATTTTAAAAAAATAATAAAATCTGAAGGCGAACAATGATGCCTGTTGTTTTTAATTTCTTAATATCCAGGTTTTTGGTGAAAGTAAGATTCTGCAATACCATTATTTAATTTAATGATGACCGGAAAAATAGTTAATGAATCTTCTTTTACGTACGTGTCGATACTTAATTTGCAGGTTCATTTTATTATTATATGAATTTTTAATAATCAAACAGCTCATTGTTTGAACGCTAATTAATTAAACCCCAAATATAAATTAGCTTATGTAGGACTAGGCCGCCTTTTATTTCAAATGTTAAGGATTAGTTTAAATGCTTCTCAGTCTGTTTGTTTTATTATTTAGTTTAAATGCTTTAATATTCATTTATTTGCTTTATTGCTCAATTCAAATTTCTTAGTGTTTCATATATTGATCAGATTTAATTGCTTAGTGTTCGGTCGTTGTGTTTATTGATTAGCTTAAATGCTTTAATATTGTAATAATTTGAACCACGGAAATTCATCACACAGAAAGAATTGAACACATAATTTAACGAGGTTCAATATCAACTTGATACCTACGTCCTCCACACTCACACACACGTTTTTAATTTCTTACACAAGAATAATTCTTACAGAAGAAGGAGGGTATGTTTTATAGAAACAACCTCCCTCCAATTTTCTAGATCCTACTTTCTTTTTTTTCCTTTCTTTATTTTTTTCTTATTATTACAATCTTCTAAAATAAAGAAACAAATTAACTAGGGAACAATTTTTTAGAATAATCTTTTGAGAAGATATGTTTAAATCCTGTCTACATTATTTATTATTTACTTTATATTTTAATTGGTTTAAACTAGATGATTTATATTTAGTTTAAACTAGATGATTTATATTTAGTTTAAACTAGATGATTTATTATTTAGTTTATATTTTAATTAGTATCTTATATGTGTGTTTGATTGTTTGGTTTAAATAATTTAGTATTCAGTCGCTTTGATGTCATATTTTATTTATTTATTTTTAAGTATAAGCACATCGTAACGTAACTTTATTTCATTAATATGAAACGGACTTTTAGTCTTTTTTCCAAAAAAAAAGAAAAGAAAGTATAAGCGTATCTCTATCTATGAAATTGATTAGCAATTTCAAACAGATGTCAAAGAGCACAGAAATTTATCTTCAAATTAATTTCAATATTCCTATATCCATGCAATTAATTAACAGTTTTTAATACCATGACAACGAATTTGATTGGCTATGAGAGAGTGAAAACGGAGATAAAAGCTTTCACTTAGTGAAATCTTTCAAAACTTGCAATCACGCTGCATTTTTTAAGGCACAATTGAAAATGACAACAAGAATATTGAAATTAGAAATGAAAGCTGATGGAGATGCTCAATACTTTGTTATTTAATTTAAAAATGATTTAATGTTCAATATCTACACTTTATAAATTAATTTAAATGTTTTATTATTCAGTTTAAATGCTTCTCAGTCTGTATGTTTTATTATTTAGTTTAAATGCTTTAATATTTATTTATTTGCTTTATTGCTCAATTCAAATTTCTTAGTGTTTCATATATTGTTCAGATTTAATTGCTTAGTGTTCGGTCTTTGTGTTTATTGTTTAGCTTAAATGCTTTAATATTTGGTATGTGTTCATAACTATTCATTTTAAATTCACATTTTGCTTGTTTAGAATTCACTTGAGATATTTTGAAGTTCATTTCATTTTAGTAATAATTATTTAGCTTATACAAGTATTCAGTTTGACTTATATAAAGATTAACTTTAATTAAATAATATTAATATTCAACTTAATAACGATATAGATTAGCTACAAATAAATACTGGAGTAGAACTAGGGTGTTCTTAAGCTCACCAAAGTGTTTAGTGAGTTTAACTTCAAAACTCATCAAATTGGTTTCAAATGACAAATTCGAACCGTTAGAACCCGCCTACCTTACGAGTGATGCGTCTACATGTGAAAATTTTAAACATTCGAATTAATTTAGTATAAAGTCAATCGGTCAAAATTAGAAGGTTAATAAATTAATTTTAGGGCATTCATTTTTTAAACGTTTTTTGACAGATTGACTTTATACTAAATTAATTTGAATATTTAAAATTTTCACATGTAGACGCATCACTCGTAAGGTAGGCGGGTTCCAACGGTTCAGATTTATAATTTAAAATTAATTTAATAAGTTTTGAAGTTAAGCTCACTAAAATATTTAGTGAGCTTAAGAACACCCAATTCTACTCTAAATACTGAACATAATTCTATCCTTGTTAGACAAGCAAAGATATCATGGAAAGAGGCAAAGCTGCTATATTTTCGCATAAAAAATGCAGAGAAAAGCAACATTCCCTTGAGCATGCCAGACAAAGTTGCAGGAAATCAAGTCGGTTGCTCAATAGATGGTAAGTCTCTGTCAATAAAAAGAAAAAAAAAGCAGATAAATATGGGCCGAATGGAAAGATATTGAAGAAACCCAGTAAGGCCTGTTGGGCCAGAGGCCGGAAGGCGAAGTGATATTTGGATATCAAATAATGGGCTCCTTTTGAGAGGAGGGACACCGCAGGGGAAACAAAATATTAGGCTAAGTCTTTGCTTCACTAAGAAGTAGAATTGACAGTTTTATGTTTATCTTTCTTTGGAAAAAACGAGGGAAGAATACAATGGAGGCCTTTAATTGTACCTTTTTTATATATGTGTTGACACTTGACAGTAAAAATCTAATCACAATTCTTGCCTCGTAAGTCGTAATACCGAGCATAGAAGAATAATGATTCACATCTCATCTGACCATCGTGATTCCTTTTCTTTTCTTATATAAATATTACCTAATCTGAGTTCAACGCTTGAGAGTGCATTGACTTTAAAATAATCAAGACGTATATATTAACTCTGCCACATTTTTCGTTTTTGTCTTTTCTACAAAATAAGAGCAAAGTTCGATAAATTAACATAAGAACCAGCATGAATTAAATGTATATCAGAACCAGCTAGAAATTAAGCCTGCATATCAACCTTCTATTTGTAACAAAAATAAAATAAAAAGTCTAGTACCAATTGGAAAAAAAAAAATTAAATGACAAGAGAATGACAAGAAATAAATTAGTAATGAAGAACCTCTAAAACTCCTAGCTAACAAGAGAGATATATAGTAGATCACTAACTAGATCATCTCCATCTTTTCTGTTGTTCCTCAAACCGTGCAAACATCCCCTTAAGAGCGATATCCAAAGCATCATCCATCCCTTCTCCAAGCCCTCGTGCACCAGCCGCATAAACCAATCTCGGTATCATATCGACCACCCGCTCCCTCATCTTACTCAATTTTTCCTCACCAATTCCTTCCAACACCTCTCTAATATTTACGCTACCCCTCCTCACCTTTTTACGGTCTATAAACACCGACCACTCGTCCTCTTTTCCCTCCTCGGGTAAAAACCAACTATGCTGATCACGTGTCGTCCTCCGCCAGAAAAATACCGGCACAGCACCAGCTATTATGCAGTCAAATACCGAACGTCGTGTGAAGCTGTCCCCTTTTGGCTGCAGACAGAAATTTGAATTTAAAAATAGATCAAGTGTCTCGGCACTACCATGCAAGCACTTGATATCGGTACAATCAACCGACTGGCATGTGACAGGCCCAGCTTCTTCACATGATCTGTTAAGCAAGATCCTGAAATCACCTTTAATGTTTGGTCTGGTCGCACCGGCAAATCCAAATAGTATTCTCCTATCCTGCTCAAGAACAAAGTTTTGCCAATCACGAAGTTGCATAGCAGATTGGGGATGGAATGAGGTTGGATATGGTATCGCCACATCCATTTTGTCCCATGGGCTTCTCTCTATTATAAGCCGTGTCACATTCTGCATCTCTGGCATGAGAAAGAAGCTACTACCCCATTTTTCTCCTGGTTGCCGTCGGAAATTCCATGTAATCCGACTGACAGTGAGGAAGTGATCGTGGCCGTTGGATCTTTTGAAAGGTGGTTGGTCCTGGAGCCAACGGAGCAAGAGAGAACAGTCTTGATCTCGTTGTTCAGGAGTAGCACTCAGATTCCAAAGATGGCGGTCAACAGCGAGGCCAACATAAAATGGCACATAGAATGCAGTTGCTATAGTGGGGTCAAACGTGCGACACTGGTGGTAAAGCATCCGGCGATGAAATATCTGTTCGGCAGCAAATTGGTCAGTGGCGTACCATGCAGAAAGAAATCGGGAGGGGATTATTGAGGAAAACTCAGAAGAGACCTGGGGTCCAAAACCAGCATTGGCATAAACCTCTGATATCATGAACCTATTGTCAAGTGCATCACGGCCACTTAAGAGATCTGTGTTGAAAGATTTGGGAAGTTCATAGACATAGACTAAATCGTCTTTGCAAGAGGTGGTGACTGAAGCCGGAATGAGAGGCAAGAAGCCATCACCGGCAGAGAAGTAGAGGTTGGAGAAATATAAATGGAGAAAGATTTGAATGGAGATTATGGAAAGCACGAGAAAGGCTCTATTGAAAGGGGTGAGAAGAATTGTTATGGTGATCTTGTCTTTCTGTATCGGTGGATAGATAGGAGGATCAACCTCAACCTTTATGCGTTGCCTTGGTTTAAATTTGGGTTCGGAAGAAGGGTTCAGTGTACAGTACCCCATTGCTTAGTGGTATGAATGAATTGCTTTGCACTCTACTTCAGTACGGTTCTGTGGCCATATACAGTGAAAGGATGAATAAAATATATTATTTTTTAAGTATTTTTCGATCCGAGAAGTGCTCCGTTAGTTGCTTCATTAGAAGAGATTATTAAATTACACCTATGCCTATAGGCTATAGCTGTATTCCAGAAAATTGATACATTAATTTGTTAAGAAAAGTAAAGCCTAAAAACGCTAGTTATCACGTGGATGCAGCATTTTTAAACAAAAACTATGGACCATAACGGTGGCTAGTTATTGCTCAAGAGTAAGAAAAGTCCAAAATTAGGCAGTCGCAAATACAGCACTGTTATTTTTTTTTTTAAGGAAAAGTCTAATTGTCCACATAAAAATTAACATTTAACTTGTGCGAATATGTAAAACTATTCTTATATGTTATATATTTACACAATATATTATATAAAATTAGCCAGTTAATTAAAAAATATCCAGTCAGTATTCTAAATGGTTTCAAACAGATTGCAAGTTGCACAACAAGACAAAAAAAAATGTACTTACAAAAAGACAACTTGTTGTATTTTTTAAAATTGTAGTTATAGAAAGTTATTGACAATTATTGTTAACTATTAGCAGTTATTTCTACAAAAAAAACGTGCTAAAAAGCAAAACTAAATTTTCCGAATAATTTTTTTAATTTTTTTCTTTATTTAATGAACACACAAATAAATCATCAAAATAATGAATACTGTAAAATTGACCCCTTTAACTATAAAAATAAAATGTAAAAACTATAAAATTGCAGTCATGCAAAATTCACAGATGAAACGATAAAATATAATGTTGAAAAATATCAATTTTCAATACTGTAAAAAAATCAAGTTAAACTGTAAAAACAAAACGTAAAAATTATAAATTTTCAACAATGTAAAATTAGCTGATAAAATTTAAAAAGTATTAATTTTCAATAATGTAAAATTGTCAACTTAAACTGTGAAAACAAGACGTAAAAACTATAAAATTTCAATAATGTAAAATAAACAGATGAAAGCGATAAAAACAAGATATAAAAAGTACAAAATTTGAATACTATAAAACTGTCAACTTAAACTATAAAAATAAAACATACAACCTACAAAAAATTAATACTGTAAAATTACTATATCTAAACTATAAATCAATTGCATGTATACAACATCCAGAACATTTAAAATAAAAACAACAACACTTCAATACTGTAAACTGACACATCTTAACTACAAAGATGCCCCTTCTGTGCTGATATTCCAAATATGCCTCTTCTTCCCCAGCTGATGTGTAATAATGGATTTTCATGGCAGAAACATCCACCGCATAAAGCACCCAGTGATTTTTTTTGCAAATTGAAATAAACAGACATCTTATGGTATCAAATTGAGGCCCAAACAATTGAGGAAGGGCCCCCAAGGCTGAATATGCGATATAATCATGCATACAAGTCTGTATTAGACAAAATAACACACATTAAATAGTACTCAAGTATTTCAACATCTAAAGTCTAAAGATTAAATTAATAAAATAAAAAAATAAATAAACTTACGGATAAATTAAGATTAATGAAAAATCATTTATCCTTGACAAGTGTCTCATATTGCATTATATTTAGATACATTTCAATCAACTGCAAAATCAAATGATTAAGATCATTCAAATCAATATAATTGATGTATCCTGTAAAATTACTTTATATATCTAATAATATTAACTACTGTGTTCTGTGTAGATGACAAAAACAATCATGTAAAATAACATATCTAATCAATAAAATTAACAAATATATTCTACAAAAATATCATATTAAATTCATGCAATTAACTTATTTAAACTAATGCGTTCTATGCAGATGACAAAAACAAATCAGAACCTATCAAATCGCGCACAGACGGCGATGGAAGTTCTTTTTTTTTCGCTCACAAATACATGACACAGAGAATTCAATGCCTCAATTCCTTGAACTTGACATAGACATGATTAATTGAGGGATAGATTGAATGCCTCAATTACCTTCGCCACTGGTGACAATTGGTATGGTACACCTCGGTTAAGGACTAACCATAAGCTATTAGCAAGGGTTAATATATTCTTAAGCTATCAGCAAGGGTTTATATATTCATAAGCTATTAGCAAGGGTTACTGTACTTACAGGCATAGTGACAAATCAAAAGTTCGGATTCGGTTCGGCGGGTTCAAAAATTTGTGATTCGGATATAATTCGGATATAATTCGGAAATGATTCGGTACACTACGGAAGCAAAAAAAAAAAAAAAAAAAATCCAATAGAAAACACCAGCAAAAAAAAATATATATATATATATATTTTTGTTTTTTTTCGCATTTTTCTCGCGAATAAAACGTGATTCGCATTTTATACGCGTTTTATTCGCAAATAAAACGTATTATACGTTTTTCTCCGTTTTGAACGGAGTTCAGTTCAGAAACATCAAAAAAATATTTTATACACGAATTATACGCAAATTATACGCGCATCATGTCACTATGCTTATAGGTATCAGTGTTTACCAGTTAAAACTAACTTGTACCGCACAATCACACCTTAGGTACATAAATGTACCAGTGTGTAAGTTATCATACCAATATCATAAAAACAAGTACAGTCATGAAATACAATGTAATTTCTAAAATAGCTAACAGGTAAAGGTATTGCCATTGCTAAAATAGCTACAAAAGGCAGCACTGTGAATTGAGAAGTTTACCTGTTATGAAGCATGAAAGAGACTCATACAATTATAAAAATTTCTCAAATTTCCGTGACATGTATAAATTGTAAATGTACTAGAAAAATTAATATATTTCATTATGTGTTCTTGTAAAAAAATAAAAATGTATGAATTCTGAGTTATTGATCCCGGTTCACAAGTCACTTCTAGGTAATATAGAAATTATTATGATCCTTCTAGTACATTTAATTTATAAAAAGTTGTATCTATTTTGAGAATTTTTTTTGAATAACAATCATTAAATAACTTAAAGTTTTTATTTTTTTTAAAATAGATACAACTTTTTATAAATTAAATATACTAAAAGGATCACAATAATTTCTATATTATCTAGAAGTGATTTTTGAACCGGGATCAATAACTCAAAATCCAAGCATTTTTATTTTTTTTACAAGAACACATAATGAAATATATTAATTTTTCTTACAGTCGCGAAAAATCCGGCCTGCAAAATATTGATCGGGTTATTTCTTACAGTCTTTCTAATAAATCAAATTTTATTGTATTCCATCTATTTTTAAAGAAATATATCTAACATTTCTAATATTTTCAAAATAAAATAAAAAGTAAATACAAATTTCTGTTTTAGAAAACAAAACGGTTGAAACCGGTAACCGGTTTTAATTTTTTTTTTTTAACAAAACATAATAATTTTTTATTTTTTTTATTTTTTGTATTGAAATATTAGAAATGTTGAATATATTTCTTTGAAAATAGATGGAAAATAATACAATTTGATTTATTAGAAAGATTGTAACAAATAATCCAATCAATATTTTTCAAGCCAGATTTTTCGCAGCAGTAAGAAAAATTAATATATTTCATTATGTGTTATTGTAAAAAAATAAAAATGCATGGATTCTGAGTTATTGATCCCGGTTCAAAAGTAACTTCTAGGTAATATAGAAATTATTGTGATCCTTCTAGTACATTTAATTTATAAAAAGTTGTATCTATTTTAAAAAAAAAAAAAAACTTTAAGTTATTTAATGATTGTTATTCAAAAAAAATTCTCAAAATAGATACAACTTTTTATAAATTAAATGTACTAGAAGGATCACAATAATTTCTATATTACCTAGAAGTTACTTTTGAACCGGAATCAATAACTCAGAATCTATGCATTTTTATTTTTTAACAATAACACATAATGAAATATATTAATTTTTCTTACAGCTGCGAAAAATTCGGCCTGAAAAATATTAATCGGATTATTTGTTACAGTCTTTCTAATAAATCAAATTGTATTGTATTCCATCTATTTTCAAGGAAATATATCCAACATTTCTAATATTTTCATAAAAATAAATACAAAATAAATACAAATTTCTGTTTTTTGTAAAAAAAAAAAAAAAAATTTTGGAACCGTGAAAAATTTCCACGGCTTGAGTATTTTTAAAATTATTTTTAAATCTTAGTTATTTTAATAAAATAATTTTTTTTTTGGGTAAAAATAAAAATGATGGATGGACAAAGGTCTGTGGATTAGGACCTTTTCTCTATTTTTTAAATCAAAATAATGGATTAATAGCTTAATATATATATATATATATATATATATATAGTAAGGCTACGCTACTTTGCGAATTAAACGGGCTGTTTTAATTCGCGCTCATATCTCTAGTTTCGAAGTCCAAATGGCTGATCCAAACCGTTAGATATTTAATATATATTAAAATGTGTTTGGAGACCAAATTTTATATTTTTTGAATTTGTTTTACTATTTATTAAGATGATTTGAAAATTGTTGTTTTTATTAAAATTCTGCACCATTAAAAAACAACGATTTTCTAACCATCTTAATAAATAGTAAAAAAGTTCCAAAAAATATAAAATTTGGTCTCCAATCACATTTTAATATAGATTAAACATCTAACAGTTTGGATTGGCTATTTGGACTTTGAAACTAGAGATATGAGAGCGAATTAAAACAACCCGTTTAATTCGCGAAGTAGTGTAGCCTTACTCTCTCTCTCTCTCTCTCTCTCTATATATATATATATATATATATATAGAGAGAGAGAGAGAGAGAGAGAGTAAGGCTACGGTGCTATGGGTTGCATAGAGGACAACGGTGCTACGGCTCAATATTCGAGTTTTCAAAATTCTAACAGTCGATCCGAACCGTTCATCTTGTTCTCCATATTAATATGTGTTTGAAAATCAAATTTTACATTTTTTAGAAATTTTTTACTATTTTTTTAGATAGGTAGAAAATCAAGTATCTGAATGGTGCATAATTTTTTAGATCAAGCGAATTTCTACCTATCTAAATAAATAGTAAAAAAATTTCAAAAAATATAAAATTTGGTTTCCAAACACATATTAATATGGAGAACAAGATGAACGGTTCGGATCGACCGTTTGAATTTTGAAAACTCAAATATTGAGCTGTAGCACCGTAGCCTTATTCTATATATATATATATCCAAGGTCAAATATCTTAAAATTAATTTCCATCTCTTAAATCAAGATCGATGCCTATGTGGCTGTGGAGTTCTCTTTAAAAATATATATATATTTCTTAAATCAAGATGCTTTGGAACAGATGAGAAATAAATTAATTAACAGTAGCAGATTCTTGAGGCAATCTTTGAATTAATTTTGTGGAGAGCTCCGTTAAAGACGCCTCTTCCCAAACTCATTTTATATTAGAAAACATTAATTCACTGAGCACCTGGCCTCTAGCTCTATGTATCAGGGTCAGAAAATTAGAAGATTTTGATGCAACTGCGGTGTCGTGTAGGGGTTGCATACTGAACTTGCACACATATTCCAATAACGAGGAAATGATGCCCAGGTTTGATTGGAAACTGATCTTACTAGTCAAAAGCAGAGGTTATTTTTTAAGCTTCTCAGACAAGGTCGTGTGGCTTACAATGAGTCAATGATAGGTTTCATTTAAATTTTGTTTTAGATCTTAATGCAAATATGTCAACAAAAGTTCAATTAAAAGTTCCAATAATTAACATGAGCAATGCCCCCACGGCCCCACCATACTATGCGGCTGCACCCTCTCAACCACCCTTTACCATCTCACAGTCACACTCATCGATGGCACCCGGCTTTCTCTGATCTACATCCAGCTTCCTCTTTCAATCCACACACCCTATTCTCCTTCTCGAATTACCTAGCTAACATCTGATCGGACTACACGCTATCGGATTCTACATGCTTCACATTGATTGTTCTTTGTTCTGCCAAAACCTCTACTCTATGTTATTATATTTCACAGAGCTACGTAGAGGGTAACTATGCCTCAGACCTTAATTATATTCTACAAGAGTGTAACTAACCCTCCTCTAGTTTGCCCAGCTTGTCTTCCCCGTCGCCACTCTCCATCCTGGTCTCCACGTTCGATAAATCCAACCTCACCTCCTTTGCCACTTTCTGGTACTTCACTTTCCTCTCTCTCTCTCTCTCTCTCTTCCTTTGCAACAGCACAGCAGCTCCTTACGACAAACAGTGTTTGTATGAGGGCCAGTGCAAAGCAATGGGAGACATGAAGAAGCCCCCGGACTCCAGCTTCACTGACATCTTTGCCCCCAATTGCGAAGTTGTGGCAACTAGCCTCACACCTATCACTGGTTGCCTGATCTCTACAGCAAAAACCGTTGTGAAGTATTCTGCTACTTAATTGTGATGATTATTAGGCTTTCGTTTTTGTGCATGTGAGGTGAGGTCCTTTTATTTGAAAGACTACACTGTTTCTTCATACTTCTGTAGCTGGTAATGTCATAAATTGCTCAAATGTACCATGTCAATCTGTATTACCTTACATGGAAACAGTCTTATCCCAACATTCATCTTCTTGACAACTGATACAAAATTTAAAGAAACATCACAAGGTAATTTTTATAGATTTTTTTTGGCTGTTTACTTGGCTTTATTGAAATTAGAGTTTTTTTATTATTTAAATTTCTGAATTTTCAGGAGTGTCGATTACATCAAATAGCCGATGGGAATTAATTGCTAGACAATGTCCGTTTTGTCCCTCTTAGAGACGACTGGTATACTTTTTTCCCCCAAAATACAAGAGTTAACGTAATTTTGGTTTTTTAAGTAGTGCAAATTATACAGTGGTCCTAAAAAATTTCACAGATTACTTGATCTATATCAGGAAATGAACAGAAATTCGTCACCATTGACATGAACTGGCTATCTTTTAAAAATTAAAAGTTATGGAAACCAAAATGCCTGCCACAACGCCAAGAATGTGATTTTCATCATTTTAGTAAAATAAAATTACTGCATAGATTTAACTGATACAAATGAGGATGAAGAATTCTGGATCGTAAAAAGGGAAATGTACAGTATGTAGGGCTATCTGTTTCATTCACTGTTTTTAAACTACCAGATGTAAAAATGGTGCTCGCTATTTTTGAATTACTGCAAATTAAATATGTCAATTCTTACAAAATATATTGTATATTTCTAGCATGTATTGCTATTGAATATATGAGACTACACTGCACAGTTAATATTTGGATTGTTGATGGACCAATCTAATGAAGATGCATGTTAGACTCAGGACATAAAATTATTGATTGCTCTCCAAGTTTTATCTGCTCTCCAAATTTATAAGCAGCAACAATAAATTTTTTAAAAATGTGTAAGATGTATTTGAGTTTGTTTCAGATCTCAGTTTCACCTGTTTTTTGGGAGAGCATTTCTTCTTGAATAGAGTGAAATATTTACTGATGCAAGAAAAGGAGAGGCATTGTACTCTACTGAAAGGCATTCTTTGTTTGAATGCATTCATAACCTATTCAAATTCATTCTTGATGAGGTTGATGAAGGAAAAGATCTCAAGAAAATTAATGTATCAGTTATTAATCTGTTTAAATTGTATAACTGTTAAATAACACTACAGATAATTCAAAAGATTTTTCATCCATTTTTCCTTGATGTTTTCTTTCAAAAAGAAAGAATCTAAAAAAAGAGATTCTTAATATGTTGGGTAAGCAAGCTTCAAAATTGCTCATCAGACCCCCAAAAAAAAAAAAAAAAAACCCGCCCCTGGAACTGAGAAAAATATGACTATGATGTGTTACAGGGGTCAAATTTGAAAAATATGATATTTTAAGTCTGGAACTAAAATGGTACATACATATTTAACTTACAGTAAAAATACCCAGAGTTGTACATATGTATTGAACTTTCACTGATCCTAAGAGTTGTATTTGTTTCCCTTTTTTTTAAAGGTCAGCCCGGCCCAAGAGTTGTGAGTTTGCAACGTTCTGACTATTTTTTCCACGATAATATGACCACTACAAGCTAAATATTTAGTTTCAATATTTTGTAGGTTAATTTGCACTCCTAATTAAATACAATCAGATTTTCCTTTTTAATTGTTTTTCTTGTATACTTTTTTTTCCCCCATAGTCCTACTCCTGATACAATAATTACTCTGTCAAATTAAAAGAAAAACTGCCACATCCAATCATGTTAAGAAGCATTTTTAAATTAAGCATGCAACAAGTTCTCCAACTTTTTTTCTTTTTTCTTTTTTCCTTTCCTCTCTTTGATAGAACACTCGTAAATCATTGAAATGAAGAAGCAGCGTATGAGTAAATAAAATGAATTAATTAAAGAGTTTATAGAAAATGAACATCCTCAAAGCCAGCCAAATTATTTAGCATACAGAATATGACTACTGATCGGAACATATATAAATTGAAAAGGATTAAAACCTTGTCTCATTTCTTGACAAGCAAAGGACCAACGTTATCTCCAGTAGCCTTGTTGTGCTTCACGTGGGTCCCATCGCACAAAGGGAAAGTCCCTGACCTCCAACATCTTCAAAAATAATTCAAACCAAAAATAAAAAAAATAAAAAAAAAATAAACTAAAAATTTGGTCAACTAAAATTTGTATAAGGTATACCTGCAATAGGCGGTGTTAGGTTTTTCGAGTTCCGCAACAACCACGGAATCAACGACCTTGGTTTCATCTTTGCGAATTTGCGGGTTTATGCCTCCCTCCGCCCGAACCGAAACCGATCCGCGCCTAGTCTTCTGATTGAAAGCGACAGAGGAGGTGTAGGAGAAGTGTGCTCCTGCTCCGACTCCGAGCACTGCGCTTGCGATGGTAGAGGCCATGAGATCGACTTGATTGCTCACTTGAATCAGTATGGATTGATCAGTGGATCAGTTTCTCCGAGTAGGTGGGAGATGGGATAGAACAAAAAAAGGTTGTGTGGTTGCCACAAGCTTTTTGTGGCTAAGAAGGGTCCATGTCCATTAGCTACTGCATTGTAATTTGTAATTCGTTTTTTACAAAGAGCAGCAGCCCATTTACTGAGCGAAAGATATTGGGCTGGGAAAATATGAGAGAAGACATTGTTGGGCCTCATTTTAGTTCATAACTTGAAGCAAGCACACAACAATAATATGAACCACGTTTACAAGTTAGAACGATCATGATTCATGATTTCATTCAACGTGTCTTAGTTACGGAAAACTTGTCCTGCACAGCGTGTGCTGCGCAGGTTGGTCAATTAATGCAGTAATCAAGAGAGGAAAGAAAGGAATTTGAGATCTGGCCTATTCTGTTAATTCATTTTAGTTCAATTTTCATTTTGTTTATAACGTCTCTGTTGGACGATCATCTCAATTCTTTCCTTTTTCTTTCCCTTACTCAATTTTAAATATTCATAATTCAATAATAGAAAATTTTCAACTAACAAGCAGAAAATTCAATTATCATATTTAAAAATTGAATAATTATATGAAACCCCTCACTCCTATTCTCTCATCTCTTAAATCATCTATAAATATTTCTAGATGTGGTTTTCCTTTTTCTTTTTTCAATGTCATCAACATTTTTCAAGATCTATGAGGATTTTGCGAATATAAAATTATGAACGTATTCTACGCAATTTTATCTTTCAAATGAGATCCATGAAGACATACTTTCGAGCTCATCATCACACAAGTATTTATAGCTCATCGTGCAAATATTTATACCTATACTATAAGTATTTATCTCCAATCGTGATTAACTTCTATAAACTAACTTAACTAACTAGTTTAATTAAATTTATTCAAAACATTGTAGTCTTCCAAGCTTAATTGAATTCATAGATATAAATACTTGGAAGATAATAAATTAATACTTGCAAATTAAGATATTAATATTTGCATAACTTTATATAACTATATGGAGGACGCCACTCAAACTAAATGGAGAGAAGAATCATATAGTTTTTAGAGGTGGATTTTTTTTTTTTTTCAATGTCATCTACATTTTTCACGATCTATGAGGAATTTTACGAATCTAAAACCACGAACATATTATACGTAATTTTATTTTTCAAATGAGATTCATGATGACATACTTTCAGACTGATCGTCAAACAAGTATTTATACCTCTCGTGCAAGTATTTATACCTTCTGTTATAAATTAATATCAAATATGCCGTGATTTATTTAAAAATGTGGACCGTCCGATCTAAACAAATGAACAGTTAACCTCAACAAAATTGTCCATAGAAGCCTTTGCCTTAATTATATTATGGTATTGGAAACATTGAGATGCCAGAGCGGAACAGCCAACAAATCAAGGTTAGAGGTTTGACAATACCCAAGGCAGGCAGCCCGTGTCCGGTCTGTCTGTGTCCGAGCCCGGGTATAGGATGGGTAAACGGGTACACGGGTAGGGGTATAAAACGGGCAGGGCACATCTTTTTAGAAAAAAAATCCGACCATATCCGGACCGGTTTACCCATACCTGTATACCCCCGTGCCCGTACTCGTGCCCGTGAACCCGTGTGCCGTTGGATCAGCGATTTTCAAAGTGGTTTAATAAATAGTAAAAAAATTCAGAAAAATATAAAATTTGGTCTCCAAGTACATTTCAATATAGAGATCACATCTAACGGTTCAGATCGACCATTTGGACATTGGAAACACAAAAATGAGTTATAAGCATATATGGGGATATGCTTATATAAGCATATATGGGGATATGCTTATATAAGCATAGTAGCCAACCTCTATATATATATATATATATATATATACACACTATTTGATATTGAACTATTCAAATTTTAAAAATCAAATTATAAACACGTAATAATATTCGTACAACACCGTAAAAAAAAACAAAAAAAAACAAAAAAAAAAATACTCGACCTACCTCTACCCGGACCGCCGTGTCCCTCAAGGGTACAACGGGCACAGTTTTAAAAAAAAAAAAAAAAAAATCCGTAATATCCAGCCCATAGTACTCGTCTACCCGTAATATCTGTGTTCGTACCTGAGTATGCCCGGTCCGTCCTGTCTCTACCCGAGAGCAGTCAGGGTACGGACTATGACAACCTTCAATACATTATTTATTTATTTAATACATAATTATGTACGGTCATCCTATCCTAAATTCTTTCATGATGAGTGGGTGGGGACCGTCTGATCTAGTAATTGTAAAAGATTCCCTTATCAGGTATTCTTTTGGAGAGGATGTGAATTCTGACCGACACGGGACTACGAGTTGACTATTCTTTCAAGTTTCAACAACCGCATCTCTCTCCACTCTCGAATTTATCAAATACTCATAAAAAATAAAAATAAAAGAATTCATCAAATTTACTTTATTTATTTATCAGCAATTAATGCTTCTTCACAGGAAACTTTTTATAAATTATAATTTAAAACCAATAGTTAGAAACCAACGTGATGGTTTTTTTTTTTTACAAAAATTATAAGCACCGAATAAGCTATTCGGTACGTTTTATTTAAATTTAAGAGATGCTAAATAAGCTATTTGGCACCTTCTATGTCATAAGTTTTTCGCTACTAACTGCGTGGCCTTCTGTTAAATAGCTCTGTACTTAATAGGCTATTCGTTATAGGGTTTTCATGTTTTTTTAAGTTTTCAATGCTATAATTTTATAGCGAATTCGGATTGTAACCGAATATTCGGTACATGAGATATACAGATTTTCTATGGACTGTCAAGTAAAAAGGTAAAAATAGAAGATACCAAATAGGCAATTTGGTTCCCCTTGAATTTAAACGGAAGGTACAAAAATAGCCTCTGTGATACTTGTAGTTTTTGTTAAAAAAAATTATAATTTTAGTTTTCTAACTTGTAGTTTTTTAATTATGGTTTTATATCTAACCCATGACTTCCTATATTTTTATATTTTAGAATTTTTATAACTAAAGCTTCCCCTGTTATAATCTTCGGCTTCGCATACTTAAAAAAAAAAAACTACGGTAAATTATGAAATAGGAGGGGACCTAAACCTGAATTTCCCAGAGTGACCTTACTCTTAGGGTGTGTTTGATGTTCCTATAGGGAATAGGAATAGAAATAGGAATACCAAATTTTTGAACTGAAAAATTACTGTTCACGTAAGAAAAAAAAATTCAGTCTGTGTGAATTTTTTTTTTTCCACTTGAATAGTATCACATCTTTACTGTAACACTTTCTCGAAAATAAATCTGCTACGATCCAAAAGAAATTGTAGAGTCATGTTATTTCAAATCATACCTTTCATTTATTTAAATGCATGAATCTTAATAGAAGTTGTTTTTTTGGATTTGTAATTACAGGGTCCTGCAATTCCTATGGATCACAGCAGATTTATTTCCCACTTTCTCGCCCATCGATGCGAAATGGTCAGAAGAGATTTAAAATGAACACAGCTTTTTTAGGTTCAGTAGTAATCAACACCGATTTTTTTATTGATAGAAAAATAAAAAATAAAAATATCAACTAAAAAAAGTACAGATTCGTAAAATTTCAAAATATAAAATTTTATTATAGTTTATAATGTCCATTAAATATAATCCATAACACCTAACTACACAGCTCCACTAATTAACTAAACAAAATTTAGAATCGGACATTATAATCCATAACGTCCGGAGTGGAAACTGTTAGAAATTTATTTTAAAACTCAAAATTTAAATAATATTTATTTTTAATATTAATGTTTTTAACTTTATGAAATATAGAGCTAACTGTGAATTAATTCTTTTGATTCATTTTCTACATAAATGATCATTATCCACTGCCTCAGAAAATCAAATCCAATACATATTGAATATGAGCTGTGCATGGCATCAATGCTATCTGTATTTATTATAATCAATGAGAATAGCATGCGCAAGCATTAAAATCAATTTCCGTTTGAGTTCATTTGCATATGCTGACCATTCATTCATATTAACCGTTTATTTTCTTTTAATATAAAACGGTAATATTAGAATGAATATTATCTTAATTGTTATGAATGCACAAATTTATTGAAGTAAAGCTAAGCACAACTCCAAAACTTTATCGGATCGACTTCAAACACTAAGTCCAAACTGTTGAAATTCATATACTTCATGAGTGATGCACGTACATGCAAAATTTTGAAAGTTCCGAGTTTATTTGCTAAAAGGTCAAGCAATCAAATAAATGATAAAAATTGAATATATAAACAACATATAAATTAACTTATAAAAAGTTCATTTCTTTGACCGATTGACCTTCTAGCAAATAAACTTGAAACTTTCAAAATTTTGCATATACGTTCATCACTCATGAAGTACATGGATTTCAACGGTTTAGATTTGGAGTTTGAGGTCGATCCGATATACTTTTGGAGTTGTGCTCACCAAACACTTTTGGTGAGTATATCACACCCTAGCTTTGCTCAACTTATTGTGTTAATGTTATTTGCCTATAAATAATACAGTGGAAAAATAGAATTGTATTGATTCCATTGTTCTCTTGAGTCTATATAGGCGTTACAATTTCATTCAACACCCTCAACTATTCTATAATTCATATCTTACCAAACGGTCCCTATAGTTCCATATAATACATAAACATACATAAATCTCGACACTCCCCCTCAAGATGGGCAAAATATATCAATCAAGCCCATCTTGTCACAGAACCTATCTAGATCTATTGAGCTAAGTCCTTTGGTGAGACAGTCAGCTACTTGATCTCCAGTAGCTACATGACTCAGCTTTAATAGTCCATTTTCTAGTTTTTTTTTAATGAAGAACTTATCTATCTCCACATGTTTGGTTTTGTCGTGCTGCACATGATTGTTGGCGATGCTGATCGCTGACTTGCTATCGCACCACAATTTTATTTGAACTCCGTGATTCACCTTGAGCTCTTCCAACAACCTCTTCAGCCATACCATCTCAGCAACTCCCAATACCATAGCCCTGTACTCGGCTTCTGCTGTCGATCTCGCAACAACTGGCTGCTTCTTGCTCTTCCAAGAGACCAAGTTGCTCCCTACGAACATGCAATAGCCAGCTGGGGACCTCCTGTCATCGTGGCAACTGGCCTAGTCAAAGTCATAGTAGCCCTCAATGTTCATGTGTCCATTCTGCCTGAAAATCAAGCTATTCCTTAGTGCATTCTTGAGGTACCTCAGAATGTGATACACTGCGTCCATATGGCCCTTTCTAGGGTCATGCATGTAGCGGCTCACCACGCTCACTGCAAATGAGATATCGGGATGATTATGTGTCAAATAGATCAATTTGCCTACCAGTCTCTGGTTCCTCTCACGATCAACCTGTTCTCCTGCCTCTACACTTATCTTGGCATTCACATCAATTGGAGAAACTACAGGCCTGCACCCCAACATGCCTATCTCTGTAAGCAAATCTAGGGCATACTTCCTTTGGAACAGAACAATCCCCTCTGCTCCGCGAGCCACCTCAATCCCAAAGAAGTATCTAAGCTGTCCCAAATCCTTCACTTTGAATTATTTTCCCAATTTTACCTTCAACTTTGCAATTGTCCCCTCATCATCCCCGGTAATTATCATATCATCGACATACACAACCAGTATAGTAATGTGCCCACCATGTTGTCCAACGAACACCATATGGTCGGCATTGATCTGCTGATAGCCGATGCCTACTATAGCCTTCTTGAACCTATCAAACCAGGTCCGAGGGGACTGCTTCAACCCATAGAGCGACTTCTTGAGCCATACACCTTACCCACTGTCTGGTTTATGCCAAACCCTGATGAAATCTCCATGTACACCTCCTCCAACAAATCACCATGAAGAAAGGCATTCTTCACATCGAGTTGGTGTAACTGTCATCCACCATTCATTGCCATGGAGACCAGTGTCCTTACTGTTCTCATCTTTGCCATAGGTGCAAAGGTCTCATCATAGTCAATACCATAGGTCTGACTGTATCCCTTCACTACCAATTGAGCCTTGTAGCGCTCAACCAGACCCTCTGGATTCTGCTTTACTGTGAATACTCATTTGCATCCGACAGCCTTCTTACTTGGTGATAGTGATACAAGTTTTCAGGTTTTGTTCTTACGGAGGGCACTGAGTTCTTCTAGCATGTATGTTTTCCATTTCAGATCTCTCTTAGTAACCTGCGAATACTTAGGGATAAAGATAGTGTCTAATGATGCAATGAATGCTCCATGTACATGTGATATGTGTGAGTAAGAGATAAATTTGGCAATGTCATATGAGAAACCATATCGGTCATGAGGAATGCCTGCATTCTCGCGATGAGTCCTCCTTACCGATAGGGAGGAGTAAAGAGAGAAATCATATCACCTGTATATTCTGGATCTGAGGTGGATTGTGAAGGTGTCTCAAGAGTCAGAGTAGGCAGGGACAAAGGACTTGGCACATGTGGCACTGTAGGCACGGCTCCCTCATTTTACTTCTTTCTCCTCACATACACTTCACCATATCTCGACTCTTCCTGAGCCTGAGCCTGAGCCTGAGTCCTTCCACCATTGAACTCAATCCTCTCAACTCTCGGCTCAATTCTAGTCGAATCCTTATTTTCTGGCTGAATCAAAGCCAAATTCTCAATAATTGGGCAACTAATACCACCCACACTCGAATTCTCAATAATTGGGCAACCAACACCATCCACACTCACCATCCTTCTCTCACTATTATTACTATTCTCCCCCTCTCGCCTCATACCTCCTGTATCGAGCGAGTCTCCAAAAGGTGATGTCGCATCTGAGGAGTAGTATGGTTCGAGCTCTCAGAATGTAACATTCATACTCACAAATAGTCTCTTCTCCACAGGGCTCCACATACATACCCCTTTTGAGTATCCGAGTACCCAACAAAGATACACTTCACAGCCCTTAGATCCAATTTTTCTACATTTGGTATGTTGTCCTGCACAAAGCACACACAGCCAAAGATTTTGAGAGGAAGAATATCTTCATTCTTATCTTTCAACATCTCCATCGGGGACTTCAAATCTACCACCCGCGAGTGCACCCTGTTGATCAAGTAGGCTGTTGTCAGAACTGCTTGCCCCCACAAGTACTTTGGGACTTTTATCAAAATCATCATACTCCGAGTTACCTCAAGCAGATGCCTGTTCTTCCGTTCTGCTACCCCATTCTGCTCTGGTGTGTACGGGTACGTGGTTTGATGCTATATTCCCTGAGATGACAAGTACTCTCTAAATACCCTGTTGGTGTACTTTGTCCCATTGTCAGACCTCAATACCTTCACAACTGCACCGTATTGAGTCTGCATCTCTTTGTGAAAATCTTTGAAGCAAGCAAACACATCACTCTTGTTTTTCATCAGATAAATCCAAGTCGCACGAGAAAAATAATCAATAAAATAAACAAAATATCTAAATCCATTCAAAGTAGTTATAGGACAAGGTCCTTATACATCAAAGTGAATCAAATAAAAAATACAAGAACTTCTACTACCAGAGCTAGCATAAGAGCTATTGGTATGTTTGCCTAACTCACACGCATCACACACCAGTGTTCCTTTATTGGCTTTTTTAAACAAAGACGGATACAACCTACTCAAAATAAGAAATGAATGATGACCTAAGCGCCTATGATGGAGCAGCAATAAGTCCTCCACACTTCTTTCAACTCCTTCAGTACTCTCTACTATGGATGAGAGGGCCGACTTCATACTCTATCCATGTACCACAGCCCGCTATCCCAAGTGTCAATCCCAAGTTGTCTGCCTGTCCCCTTTTCTTGGAAGATCACCTTAGGAATATCAAACACAACAACACATTTTAGTTGTATTATAATGGCACTTATGAATAAGAGATTCACTAGAAAAGAAGGAGTATGCAAGACATTAGACAAAATCAAAGAGTTGGTACATTTCACGGTACCCTTACCAACTACGGGCTGAGCCGTACCATCGACAGTCTGAATGCTCTCTGGGACTGCTAGGCGAGTATAGGAAGAAAACTCCTCAACAACACCAGTCACATGGCGAGATGCACCAGAGTCGACTATCAAATCTGGTGATCTCGTGGTGTGTATAGAAGCTAGAGCAAAGGTATCATGAGTACCTGTAGCTGTGTGGGCAAGAGAAGCAGAATTACCCCTAGAAGAAGTAGAGTTAGATGCATCATCTCTCACACTCTTCCCATCATCTATTAGTTTTTGCTTGCTTCTGTGCCCCTGAGAATAGGCCTCCATGAGTGCTTGATCCTCCTCGGTAAGTACCCCTCTAGATTCTTTCCTTCTAGAGTGTACCTTACTCGACGTGACCAGCTCAGATACTGTTCTGACCCATCAAGTTTCGTATCAATAGGTGAAAGATCCAACCTATGCTATATCGGCTCAACAGGAACTACTGGAGCTGCGGGAGTTTGGCCCAATCCAGACATGGCAAACTGTCGCATCATGTGAGTCATCATGACACTCACATCCTCCGCAGTTAGCTTCGCAATAGCCTCAGCAAACGGATCCCCCTCCTTTTCCTTTTCCGACATCGATCAAACTTAGATCTACTCCTCACATATTGTTCTAAGTCCGAATCACTTTTACAAAATTGAGTTCTTTACCCGATTTAGATCCACATCTCCCCCTTTTGACCCAATCTTGATTTAACGCATCAAGAATCGAGTTCAAAAATCTGACCAAACCTTGATCAAATCCCGCGTCTCGGGTCTCGTGGGGTATAGGTCCCTTACGCCAGCCAAAACCTTCACAAAGCGACCCTCCTTACCTTAGGTCAGCCGGCTAGAAAGAAAAAAAATGGAGCAGTTTTTTTTTATATATATATATTTATTTAGAGAGAAAAAAAAAGAGTAACGCTTAAAAATAACAACAGTAAAAGTATATTAATGAACCATTTTTTTTCAAAACTCCATGTGGTTAGCGACTGAGAAGAGAGAAAAAAAAGGGCAGAGCTCAGCCTTGCTGGCAGCGGCCTAGGGTTGCAAGCTGCTGGTCGGTGGCGGAGGTCCAAGGAGGTGCCAAGCGGAGTAGATCTGAGCTGATCGCCTAGATCATCCTTGGCGACAGATCCGAGCAAGTCTGACCTGCAGCAGTCGGGGCGGAGCCCAGCCGGCTGGGCCGAGCTCAGGTCGTGCTCAGCAGGGCCAAGCGACCCTACTGGCGGCGGGTGGCGCTCAAGCGATGGTGGACGGAGCCTCTCTCTGCCTTGATCTGATCTGTGCGCGGTTACTGTAGCGCTACAGTGAAAATCAGAAAAACAGAAGAAAACGGCTAGGGTTTCCTTCCTGGCTCTTGATACAAAGTGAAAAAAATAGAATTGTATTGATTCCATTGTTCTCTTGAGCCTATATAGGCGTTCCAATTTCATTCAACACTCTCAACTATTCTATAATTTATATCTTACCAAACGGTCCCTATAGTTCCATATAATGCATAAACATACATAAATCTCAACAAATACATAATACATAAATATTTTTTTTATAGAAAATATATTATTCTACTATCATTGTTGAAAGAACATACATCAACCTCTACCACTGTTGTGCCCACATATAGAGGAATACCAGCGTAATTTGGGGCAACCTTAACCGATTATTCCTGCACTTAGGACGGAGAGTTGACTTACGTCCGCATTTTGCAGCTCCGATTAATAAAATTTTAATTATATTCTTAATTATATTTTTTTAATATAATTGTTATTTATTTAGTGATCAAAATTCAGATTTAAAACTAGTTAAATCTAGTTACCCCAACAGAAACTTATCCACATTATTAATATAAAAAACATATCAACAAAATCCATAACGTCCGCAAAATATGAGATATCTCAGAGGATGCGAATTCGATTCGTGGGCTCTCAATCGTATCAATTACAGGGATACGTGGCACAAGATAATTGGATGGTCAAAACGGTACGGTCGAGTTGCCTGCTCAGTGCTATTTCTTTTTTGGTTCAGTATAAATTGATGGTGCAGGGCCGGTACCACATACTGGTAAGAAGGGAATAAGCTGTCAGACAGTGTGTGGAAGGAAAGTTACGAAGGGGTCCTCACAATCTCCGTTAATTGCAAGTAGAAGGGGAGGGTATTTTAGGGCGTCTTCGAATCGAATTCGTATACTCTGCATTAATTCAGAAAGGAATTTTTTAAGTTAATGCATCTGACCATTCAATTAGCTTTAGAATTTGTGTGAATAAACTAATATTAAGGCAGACGATGCGGACTCCTTGAAATCGAGCACAAACTCAACAGCAATTTCTTCATCTTAGATAGCAATGCAGGAGACATTAGACATTCCTTTCTCTCTTAGGATTAATACCTGTATCAATCTGAAAGTATAATCGGACTTAGTGCTTTGCAAATGGACCGGACCGGGTGGTCCGGGCAAAACCTAGGCATAGGCAGAGGTAGACACGGGTACGGGCGTCACGGGTACAATGGGCCGGGTATCACGGATTTTTTTTTTTCAAAAATCTTGTCCTGCCCGTTTAATATCCGTGCTCGTCACAGGTACGAGAGCAGAGCGGTCCGATTCGGGTCCGATTTTTTTTTTGTTTTTTTTTCTATTTTTATCAATAAATTATAAATCCAAATTCATATCTATTAAAAATCATTTGACATGATAATTATATTTTTTTAACAAATAATACAACGTCGAGATAATCCTAATCGGAATCAGAGTTTCATTGCTTCTTTCGTTTTCTCTTTTGCCTGCTTCGCTTAGACTTGTCTAAGACGCAGGTGGGTATATAAAATACTTGAACATTATATCCTCCCTTGTGCGTACCGGGTAGGTGCTAATGCAGGAAGGACGGAAAGCTTGCAAACATTCTGCGCAACAAAACATCTCGCTCCTCTTCCCATATTGGTGACAGGGATTGCAAAAATCCACATTTTCTTTGTTTGTATGTTGTTGGGACTTTTCATGAAGGTTCTCGGAGTTTTCTTCTTTCATAAGTTCCTCGAAATCTCTTGAGTGAAAGTAGGGGAGGGCTCGCGTACGAGATTCCCCTATGTTGGCACTCATTCTTAATATAATAAATTCGATTAGAATTAATTAATGAATAAATTAATGAATATAAATTCGGTTAGAATTAATCATGTTAATAGGTCCGTTTGGATAAATTCGAATTCTTCTTTAAAATGAATATTTATATTAGCAATTCTTCATTAGTAATTCTTCTTTAAAATGAATATTTTTTGAAAAATCCAGGGCCATTCCAATACATCACCAAAATAATTTCAATATAGACTCTTTTGCACGTGCATCTATTGGGTCGGTGTTCTGATACCAACTGTTTTGGTGATGTACCAAAATTGCCATGGATTCTCTTTGCCGAGTAGGCACCGTAGACTGTCTTGAGTTGTTTATGTTGCCCTCCAAATCTACAAGGGTATGTTTAGTTAGTTTGACAATAGGTTATTTAAAAATAAATCTAACCTATTTTTTTAACCTATTCAAAATAAATCCAAATTTAAAAAATAAAATCTAACATATTCAAAACAAATCTAATTACTTCACATATTCATAAAAATAAATCTAACTTATTTTTTTAACCTATTAAAAATAAATCCTAATTTCAAAAATAAAATCTAACATATTCAAACAAATCTAATTACTTCACATATTCACAAAAATAAATCTAACATATTTTTATAACCTATAAAAAATAAATTCGAATTTCAAAAATAAAATGTAAACTATTAAAAAAACAAATATAATTACTTAACACATTCAAAAAAAAAATGTAACCTATTTTTATAACCTATTAAAAATAAATTCAAATTTCAAAAATAAATTCCAACCTATTAAAAAATAAATATAATTACTTAACACATTCAAAAAAATAAATCTTACCTATTTTTATAACCTATTAAAAATAAATTCGAATTTCAAAAATAAAATCTAGCCTATTAAAAAACAAATATAATTACTTAACACATTCAAAAAAATAAATCTAACCTATTTTTATAACCTATTAAAAATAAATCCGAATTTCAAAAGTAAAATCTAAACTATTAAAAAACAAATATAATTACTTAACACATTCAAAAAAATAAATCTAACATATTTTTATAACCTATTAAAAATAAATTCGAATTTCTAAAATAAAATTTAACCTATTCAAAATAAATATAATTACTTAACATATTAAAAAAAAAATCTAACCTATTTTTTTAACCTATTAAAAATAGATTCGAATTTCAAAAATAAAATTTAACATATTCAAAACAAATATAATTATTTCACATATTCAAAAAAATAAATCTAACCTATTTTTTTAACCTATTAAAAATAAATTCAAATTTCAAAAATAAAATCTAACATATTAAAAACAAATATAATTACTTCACATATTCACAAAAATAAATATAACCTATTTTTATAACCTATAAAAAATAAATTCGAATTTCAAAAATAAAATCTAACATATTCAAAACAAATATAATTACTTTATATATTCAAAAAAATAAATCTAACCTATTTTTTTAACCTGTTAAAAATAAATCCGAATTTCAAAAATAAAATCTAACATATTCAAAACAAATATAATTATTTCACATATTCACAAAAATAAATCTAACCTATTTTTATAACCTATTAAAAATAAATTCAAATTTCAAAAATAAAATCTAACATATTCCAAACAAATCTAATTACTTCACATCTAACAAATCTAACATAAACTAATTAAATCTAACATATTCAATAAATCTAACAAATCTAACACAAAATAAATTTAACAAATCTAACATAAAATAAATCTAACAAATCTAATTGACATTCAATAAATCTAGCATAAATTAAATTTACTCTACAAAAATAAATTAATCTAACATGAAATAAATATAACCTTTAAATCTCGCAAAAAAATCTTGCGGGAGGTGCCGAACTTCGTAATTTCGTTGCGTATTTGTATAATGAATTAAATTTACAACTATAGCTTTTTTAAACAATAAATTTAAAAATTGAGAATATTAAATTTGATATTGAAAGAATGAGAGATTGAGGGAATGATAGAATGTGAAAAAATTGAGTAGAAGAGGGGGGTATTTAAAAAATTTTGATTGGAGAGGGAATAAAATTTAAAATTTAATTAAAAATAAATAAAACCGGGGGCAGCACGGGTCCGACCGGTCCGGATCCGGTTTGATTTGATCGGTCTGGGTCCGGTTTGATTTTACTGATCCAGGATTTTGAAAATTTTGAAATTTGAAAAATAAATGGGTACACGGGTATTGGGTACACGGGCACGAGTACGGCAGTCCAGATATGCATGGATTTTTTTCCCGAAAAACCGAGTCCAGCCCGTTTAATACCCGTGCATACCCGTGGCACGGGCATGGTTTGGTCCGAGCAAGGGCACAGGCGGCCCGATCAGGGGTTGAGAGCCTCCGGGGGCGTTTGCAAATGTCTAATCGGACTACAACAAATGGAGTTTGTTTAGTTTCTGGTAATCATAAGTTTGTTTAGGAAGTTTTTATCAGTTTTTTTACCAGTATCATGTTTTCTCATGCTGGATTTTTTTTTCTTTTCTTTAAATAGATAGATTTCAGTTTGTTAGAATGCTTTTCCAGTATGTAATTTCGGCTCTCTATTGATTAATGCAATGCGGGCTTTTCCTCAAAAACAAAAAAGTATAAATTGATTCAAACAAAGTCTGCTGGCAACCTCTAATTGGCTTATTCAAAAAATAGTGAAAGGGAAAAATGAGCGATTTTCTAATCTGGACTCATTGATTATAACGGGCCATTTTCTAATCTGAACAAAGTTTGCTGAACCCAATAAAAATGGTTAAAACTAATAGTATTGTGTTGTTATTACAACTTCATCAGTTTTTTTTTTTTGATAGATTACCATCAGTTACAAATAAGATGTAGCAACATATCAGACAAGATATTTTAAAATGTAGCATGTTGATTTAAATTGAGCAACATATATGGAGCACTTTATTTTAATACTTATACTAGTAATTTAATAAGAGTAAATAGATGGGAAGAGGAGGGAGTAGAAGGTAAAAAAAAATTAAAACCTACCATGTCATTTATTTTAATAATTTGTTTGAAGATTTTTAAAGAGGATATTTTATATAAGGCCACAGTAGGAAAATTAATTGAACTCCCAACTCTTCTGGCGAAGCCAATCTCCAACAAAATATATATACCCACAATAACAGAGCTAAATCAAAGATAGACTAAAATACAGAGGATGAATTTCTCCACCATCTGCCATAATCCATTCCACAAAAAAAATTAGGCACAACTCATCAATTAAATTACTCCTACAAAAGGAAAACCACAATGCAGATTGATGCAAGTGCCAAAGTTGCTGTTGAACAAACAACCGATCTCATGGCCGCAGCCTTCACATCAGCAGGTGTTGCATCCTCGTCAGCCGCAGGTGCATCAGACGGTGCTGCTTCAGGAGACTCTGGCGTTGACAGCGGTGAATGAGAATGACTTGGTGCCTTCTTGCTTTTAGGCTTCCTTGCGTGTGGAGAAGGTGCAACAGGACTGTCAGCCACCGGACCTGGTACTGTAGCAGGGCCCGGTGCTGTAGCAGGAGCCAACATAGGTGCATGGGCCACCGGACCTGGCGCAGCTGGGGCGGATGCGTTACCAAACAACTCACTTGGTAAAAGCAAGCTGTCCACAGTGAGAACACACATGGGTGTGTCATCCAACACAGTAGATGCCACACGTGAGGTGTCAATCCCAGTATCAAGAGAAACATCGTCGCCATGAGAAATTACCGAGAGATGGTATTTCCCTGAGCTGGTCGATGCCATAGTAGCGATCGGCCCCTTGGCAGTCTTAAGTGAGGCCTTGGGAGTGTAAGAAGGTAGCGCATGGTACTGCAGAACCGTAACGAGATCGGCACTTGACAGGGTAGTAAGATCGGGTGCTCCATCAGCCTTGAAAGCATCGTCATTTGGTGCGAAGAGAGTAAAACCGTTGTCCATGGCCGATTGGTACATCTTGAGCACGCCAGAGGAGGTGATTAGCGAAGAAAAGATCTTACATCCAGCCTTCTCTAGGAGAGCTGTGAGGTTGGAAGAGGAAGGGGAAGAGGCATCCAACAGCCCAGGGAAGGTGATCGGTGCTGAAATCTCAAGCACAGAGAGGTTATACGGGATTTGCTTCACTGACTTAGTGTATGTGGCATCAAAAGCCGAGCCTGGTTTAGCAGAGGCAAAACCAACCCGGCCACCTCGCAAGTTTGTGATATTAACAAAGCCAAGGTTGCCCGGTGCGTTGCCAGTGGTCTGGTAGAGAGTGGTGGTGAGAGTGGTGCCACGTGTGAGGTCATGGAGCTTTTGTGGGTCGAAGTAGTCTAAAAGGCTGAGGAGGCGGAGGGCGTTCTTGATGCCGGGAAGGCTTTGCTTGGCGACCAGAGAAGACATGACAGAGTTGGAGAGAACAAGGCACGTGACCGTCTCGTGTGAGTTGATTTCATCGCATATCTTGGTTTGGGAGAGGTAGCTGTTGTAGACTGAGTACTCGGAGAAAGCATCTAAAATGGCTGTAATGTTGTGGGAATCAGTAGGAATTAGGAGAGTTAGGTAGACGAAAATAACAAGATGATAGAAAGCCATGGCTAGCTGAAATGGGGGAAAGAGAAAAGGCACTCAAAAAAGGGTTAGAAAAAGGTGTAGCTGAGTTTGGGGTTTTGGGACTGACTGGGTTAGGGTTTAAGGTGAGAAGTTAACCATGGTTGGGTTAACTCGGGTTTGGGTTTGGGTTTTTGGGAATTCGAGTGTTCCATTCCGTTCAGTGTAGTGGTTGTAAGTTGTAACGAGGCAAGCTCGTCTCGTGACTTCGTCTGCGAGCATGCATGAATGAGGTCATGAGGTGGCCAGGCAGCCGTGCTGAGGTGAGGGGTTGGTTATATCTTCAAAAGTCTCCTGCCTACTGAATTAGCGTTGCAAAAAATTGTTTATTGATTACAGCTGGAAAAATATGACAAAAGCATTACCGGCTACAGTTCTCATCTTATATGATTTTCTTTTGGTTTTTGCTTGAAGACATGATATCTATTTGTGTGCTTATATTTTTGCATTATAAGTTAGTTTTGATCCTTTAAATGGATTTTTTTAGCCTTCCCTTCAGGCCTGAAGTTCTTACAATTTTAACCTATATACAATACAATTGAATTGGGCCTAAAATGAAAATAACTTACAGCATCCAGTAGAGTACTCAGCCCGCCAGATCAGGAGATGGCAATATTGGTTATTTTTTACTACGTTGGATAAGCATAACGAAGGTACATGAGCCAGGGATCTACCTTTTTCTAAGTATCTGAACATGCAAGATTAGCTATGGAATTTTCTCAGTATCTTCATCTCCTTTTTTTTAATTATTATTATTAACAAATTGCTATTGCCACCTACTTTAAGAAACAACTACTTCAAAAATTTGCTACTGCCACCGGTTTTTATTAACAAACAAGTGCTGCATTGGTATATATACTCTACATCTGTAAATCTAACTAGTACAAACCAGATAGTTCATTTCAAATTTCAAATATTATTGTCTCACTTTTTCTCATCTCGAGCAAATATAAAAATCAGATTTCTTTCATATTGTAGCACTGGAGTGTGAATACGATTCATATTTATTTTGTAATATAGTGAATATCTTGATAAGGCTTTTTTTGCCCTTACTAGATAACTAAAAAATCCGGCCTCACTTTAAATCCAAAATTTACAAATGGACAGACTAAAAAGTAAAAACTGTATATCTCATCTTTGGCTTGCTCTGGTTGTTAGCTAATATGCTTTTGTCATACTAATTTGAAATTCATTAAATACAATTTCTCTGTCCAATAAAAGCTTTGATAAACAGTTGTATGTATGTAGGGAAAAAGATTTTTTTTTTTTTTTTTTTTTACTGAAGCAAAAAAAATGATGAGATATACATTACATTACCAGTACAGCACAGCTCCTCTGGTAAAAGCCCGTGGACAAGTATTTAATTCAAAATGATAGTTACCAGTAAATTACCAGTACAGCAAAGCTCCTCTGGAGTTGAAGAAAAACTCTATAAATAATTTAAATTAAAAGAAAATCCACAACTGAGATTATCCTAAAACCACAAAAAACTGAAAATAAAAGGCACATACTACTGAGATTATCCTAATTGTTTATCCCATTACAATTGAAGTATCAATTTAGCTGCCTTTCAATGTACAAAATCATGCTGGCACATATGCTGAAATGTCTTCCAGTGTTTGCCCATAGCCCTGGCCCAGTTTAGCAGACTATACGGAGTTTGCAGCACCTCTCTATTTATATATCTGATCGAAACTCTGACCTGATTTTGTTGGAAGAAAACACAAACATCTTGCGACCATCTCTAATGCACCCTGCAATAGCTGTGGAGTACCTAAATCTGAATAAGGAAATGTTGGTCATCAATCTCCGTCATGAAAGTTTGGGATGGTAATCCTGTGAAAGATTGTGCATTTAGCTGGTGCGATTGTTTCAGTTTATCTCTTTTGGCATGGCACGGCATGACGCAATCTTGCATGGACTGGTATATTTGAGCACATTGAACAATAGTCTCTGTAGCTCTCCATGATGGTACCCTGGTAGGTCTTGTTCAGCATAGTTCTTTGTAGCAGCGAGCAACACCTTACAGTCAGAATAAATCACATAATTTTGTACTAGCTGCTGAGAGCTATATATCACAATGGCCTTTTGCGTATTTCACCTGTATGTATTATTATTTCTTCTGTTCTTTTATGAAAATAAATAGTTGAAATACATAAAAAGCTCGATTCAATTTAGCTGAAATACGCAAAAACCAATAGTTGGCTAATTTTTTAGCAAAATTGATCCATGTCAATTAAATTTAGGTTTGGCATTTTCAAATCCCTTTATTTTTTTGGTTTCTACAGCGCAAATATATGGAAGGTGTGTGTGGGGACTGTATTTCACTTTGCGTGAAGTTCAGGTTCCTATATTTAGGCCATTGTGGTTAGACAATTCCAGAATGTATCCACAGTTCGTCACAGCCGGAAGCCTTTTCAACCTATCATATTGTATACTATAGTGTAAGAAACTAGTAATAGTTCCTAACCTTTGTGATGTGTATCAATGTTTTGTTGGATTATTGAGGACAAAGTTTTTTTTTTAAGGTTAGTGACTTTAAATGTCTACTAATAATTTCATTGATAATTAAAAAAAACGGACTTACAATGAGTTAAATGACTCTCTTTCTTAGATCTAAACTCATTTATTCTCATATAATCTCGTAAATTACTATAATCACTTAATCCTAATATCTACTCTTAAACACTCTATTACCTCTTTCTCCATCTCTTTCCACAACCAGATTCGTTTTCGTCCGATTGCCACCGTGCTGCAACGGTCGGATTCGCTCATCACCGTGCTTTGATCGGGATGGAGGTAGTAAAGGCTCTACGCTTCGAGATCCAACGATACCGCTCTCTTGGCTCCGGCCGGCTCCGCTTGGTTTCCTCCCCTCTCCCTTATTTTTCTCTCCGTTTAAGGAGATAAAAGACGAGAGAGATGGGAAGGTATCACTATATCGGAGATAAAGACAAGAGCAAGGATTTCAAGCTTCAAACCATAATTGATTCACACAATCGTTGAGGACAAAATTGTTCAGTTTATTGATCTGGTGCAAGTTCTTGATGCCTATATATAATCAAGGTCAGTTTAAGTTATTTCTTGCCAATATTGCAGTAATATTTTGCAGAATTTACGTTCAATGGTCGAGATTTGCTCGACTATGATATTCTAGAACTTAATAGGGTATAAACTATAAAAATAGCTCATCAAGCCTATGTTTGACAGTGCTGAGTACTATTAATCCTATGTTCAACTCTCATTGAGGCCTATGTTTGTCATTGCAAGTATGGTAACAAGTTTGAAGCCTACATTTGTCAGTGTCAAATTTGAATCCTACAGTACAATTAACTGCCGATGCCACTTTTTACTGAGAATTCAACATTCTGGCTGCAAATATACCAACAGATCAAATTGTTGAACCAACTTTTAAACTCAAATTTATGGCCCTAAATCTACGGAAAAATATTCTGGGGCTGCCAATCGGCCCTAATTTAATTTGCCAACAATTTTCTCCGGCAAAAGAAAATTAAAAAAACAAAACAAAACTCCCGTCAGTATATCACTGTACACTTGTACAATAAGCCTCATAAACCCTGCATCAGTTTGCAAACCATCACTAGCTTGACTGGTCAAACGACAACAGCATTGACTTGTAAACTGATTAATTAAAAGAGGTTTAGTTAGTTAGTTAATTAGTTTATCTCAAAAAAAAAGTTAGTTAATTAGTTAGTTAGTTAGTTGTTAGTAACAAGAGAATTACTAGATTTGTCAGCACATATTTCTTGAAATAAAGAATGTGTTGCATATATGCAGTCCATGAGCATTTCTTCAACTCGGATTCAATCATTCAAACTAGTAGCTAGAAACCCACGAAATTTAGGATTATTCATCTACAGAGGACAAAACAAAGAATAACTAAAGATTGCTCTCATAATAGCAGACAATTCTTTCATAATATGTCTAAAACATAAAAAAAAATTGAACAAAAACAATCTATTCTATACTCTCCCTAAAGAAAAACAGTAATGCAGACTGAAGCCATCACCAAACTCGCCAAACAGGCAATCGACCTCCTGGTTGCACCATTTTTAGCAGGGGAAGGTGCATCAGCATTGGGAGATGGTGGTGGTGGAGGAGGTACGTCAGCGTAAGGTGGAAGAGGTACGTCATCGTGAGGTGGAGAAGGTACGTCATCTTGAGGTGGAGGAGGTGGAGGAGGTGAATCAGCACGAGGTGGAGGAGGTGAACGAGGACGGGGAGGTGGGCGAGGATGAGGTGGGCGTCGGTTAGGCCTTATTCCTCCATCTGGCTCAGGTAGTGGTGCCTCAGCTCCAGGAGCTAGTGTTGTACTTGGAACTGGTGTAGGTGTAAGGGTCACCTGGCCCGGTGCAGTTGGCACTGGTGCGGCAATTAACAGTTCACTTGGTAAGAGCAAGCTCTCAACAGTGAGAACACTCATCGGTGTGTCATCAATCACAGTAGAAGCAACGTGTGAGGTGCTCACACCGGTACTGAGAGACACCTCATCGCCATGACAAATAACTGAGAGATTGTACTTCCCTGAGCTGCTTGACGCCATAGTAGCAATCGGTCCCCTGGCAGTTTTAAGCGAGGCCTTGGGAGTGTAAGAAGGCAGCGCATGGTACTGAAGAATAGTAACAAGATCGGTTCTTGACAGATTAGAGAAATCAGGTGCACCATCAGCCTTGAAAGCAATGTCCGGTGGAGCAAAGAGTGTAAAACCCCCCTTGTCCAAGGCCGATTCGTAAATCTTGAGCATGCCAGAAGTGGTGATTAGCGAAGCAAAGATCTTACATCCAGCCTTCTCTAAGAGAGCCGTGAGGTTGGAAGGGGCAGAGGAGGTACCCATCAGACCAGGGAAGGGGGTCGGTGCTGAAATGTTGTGTGAAATGGTTGGAATAATGAGAGTTAAGTAGAGGAAAATGAGGAGATGATGCTCATAGACAGCCATGGCCAGGAATGGGAAATTAAGCAAGGAAAGACAGAGGCCAATACAGAGGTATTTATAGCTCAAATATGGGGTTCAATTTGAGCCTGGTTAAGGGTTTAACGTCAAGAGGTAACCATGGTTGGTGTGGTTAACTCGATCGATGGATCGGGTTGGGTTTGACATTTGGAGTGGATGGTGTACTGTTTGTAATGACCACCTCTAACTGCCGTTGAGAACCGTAACGGAGTTAAAAACTATAATTGTGGGATTTCTGTTTTATCACTTAATCTCTGTGTTTCCCTCGTAAAACCTCTATGCGGGTGCAAGTGCAAGTGCAATAGATTGATTATTGTTCAAGCAATCTCGTTTGTAAATTGTAATCGTACGGTAGAGAGGTGCAAATTAAAACCGACGGTCCAGATTTACTCTCAACCGATGCCAATTCAGAATGGCGCAGGGGCCAATATTATTTGCATGAACTCACCGTGCGCTAATAGATCTCAACGTCCGATTGAGTTCCGTACTATTATTAAAGGGGCCTGTGCATCATAGATGGAGGCCAGATTTGCTCTGATCCTGATCAGACGGCCAACATGCATTTAACTCAAAAGATTTTCTTTTGAGTTTATGCAGAGGATACGCGTTCGGTAATTTCTGGACGGAATCAATTGGTTTTAAAAGACTACAGTTGAGACTTGAGAGAATGGATCAACGGAGCCAACATATATATTTTCATTCTTCTTAACAGCTCAAAAATGTATAAAATTAAAAACTAATTCAGTGAAATATTGGTATTACTGGCCACAACTTTTATACTCAAATAAATTATTTAGGCATTTTATTATATATGATTTTTTTTTTTTTTGCTTTGTATATAGGAAAGTGCCTGAGTAACCCTTTTTTATTCGACCCATAAAATTATGGAACAAATCCTTCAACAAATATATTTTTGTGCATGTATTTTAATGTTTTGATGGAACGAAGATTGGATTCATCTTCATGTGATATTTATGAGAGAAGCTATAATACTATGCATAGTGCGGATTGGTCCATACTATAAATTAATATCTCAGTATTTAATGTCAAACAGTCAATTTGAACCGTTTAATATGATCTTTATATAAAAAATGTATTTTGTAAATCAACTTTTTACATTTTTAGAACATTTTTACTATCTTTTTTTTAGAAAGTTAGAAAATTCTTGATCTAAAAATTCTAAATAATTGACAAGTGGTTTTTTTCTCTATCTAAATAATAGTAAAATAAACCTAAAAAAACATAAATTTTATCGCAAGTACATTTTTATATGGAGATCATGTTGAATAATTCATAGTGACTATTAACTTTGAAAATGAAGATATTGATTCATAATACAAGCTAGCTAATCCGTACTATGCATAGTATCATAGCCTCACTCGAAAATTAAGTTCAAAAGCGGTGATTTTTTTTTTTTAACCTTTGATAGGTAAATTAATATGGTTAATTGGCGATTACATAATTAAGCATACATTGAAGACAAATCTTAAATTCTTAATAACCCATAAATTAGCTCAAAAGCTGCAGCTTCACCTGTGCTTGCTTCATTGCTTGAACAGTCAACATATTGCTTTTCTAGCGGATCAAAAGACCCGTTTCTTTTCTCATAGCGGTCTCTTTTCCATTATAATTTACTAAGCCTAGTTTTGATCTTTTAATGGATATTTTTGGGCCTCAGCCCTCAAGTCCCCAAATAACTAAACTACAATTAGGCCTACAATGAAAATAACTTGTCAGAGCGCCAGAAGAGGACATGGCGAATATTTGATGCTTCTTGTTTGGAGTTGGGACAGAGAGGAAAAATATATATTTTTTCTCTATGTAAATATAATATGTTTAGAACTGTACTATCATAGGAATTGAGATTTTTTCATTTCATTCTGCCATAAATTGCAACTTGGAGTTTATGTCTAGTAACAACTTAAGAAGTATGGTTACAATCAAATTCATGCTTCTACTTGAATTGAATTCATGTATTAGGTTTACATAATTCTTAATTGAGGTTTATAATATTTTGACATATTATTTTAGGTTTTAAACACTTGAGATCATCTTCGATTTGTAGAATTAATGCATTAAGTTTATAGGATTCTTGATTGAGGTTTACATAATTCATGACTTAAGTTTACAGAATTCACGTATTATGAGAAGAATTTAATTTTGTAAAACCAATGGGGCAAGAGCAAAAATATACGGTGTTTTTCAGATTACTGTTTGTTGGTGGAAGCGGTGCTAAATGATAAGTAGTGTTATGTTAGACTTTTTTATGTTTGCTTTGATTTGTAATAGATGTTGTGTTGGTGAAAAATATCTATAATTTTTATTTGCAATTCATTTTGTTTATGTTGTTATGACTTATTCTAGTGATAATAATTATATCTTATTGTCAGACGAATAATTGGTATTTTTTAAAGTTAGTTGTTTTGTTTACAGTATATAGAGTATCATATTATATGGTCATATAGTTTTTCAATAAGGTTTATAGAATTAAAAAAAAATGTAGTTTTTAGATGCAGCACATCAAAAAGGATAAAATTTACAATTTACAATTTAGTTTACAAAATTTTAAAAATTTAAAACAATTAGATGTAGCATCTAGTTCAAATTTTAAAAAAAAATGAATTTTTTTTTTCAATTTTGTATCGATTTACAATATTCAACGAAACTGTCTACATAGTTATGTGATAAAATTTATAAAATTCAAAACAATCGGAAGTAACATCAAGATGCAAATTTGAAAACAAAAAATGAGAAAAAATGTTTGAAAAATAATTTTAAAAAATTACATGTCTCTTTACAGAATTTTAAAGTGGTCCATATTAGTTACTAGTTTGGAAAAGTTATTAAAGATCTTTTAGATTTGGTCCCCTAAAATTGGTTTTGGTCAAAGAAGTTAAAGTTGTTAAATTGGAGGTTTATTGAAAACCACACCGTAATAAAAAGTTATTATGTTTGCAGAATTCGTTGAATCGGTTTACATAATTTAGTATTGAAATTTACATAATATCGTGAAGAAGTTTACAGACACACTTTAGTCAAATCCGAAAATTGATATCCAAAGGCTATTAGCAGCTTTCATGAATTTATTCTCCGAAAACTGACATCCAAAGGCTATTAGCAGCTTTCATGAATTTATTCTCGGTTAGGTAAAAGAAATTTGGTATCTATTGTAGACATAGATGGGTTGCTTTGAGATTCGTGTTAGGTTAGAGAACGTACTCTCAAATAACCTGAGGGATAGGGATTCTCATAATTCGACCAATTATCTGACTCAGATTAAAATCTACAATGCTCTTTTAATATTTGTGTAGATTTTGATGGACAATTCGAATTTAAATTCAAATTTTGAATTAATTTAAGGAAAAATGGGGCCATGGGGGTCTCATACTATACTATTATTTACCTTGAGTTTATGAAAGATCGTATTTTTTTTTAATGGAATTCGGAATAGTTTTTAATTATAATACAATTATTTTTTAACGGGCTTAACAGGCCAATAAGCATCTGAATGGAATTCAAACTTTTACCAGTAGTTGCAAACGTCCGAACCCTTTTAAGAATTCGGTACTTGGTAACTTTTTTTTTTGATAGGCTGGAGCTGGACCGCCAGATGATTTAATGCATTTTTTCCAAATAATTTTTCTTATTCCTTTTCAGATGCAATTTTTTTTATTACCAAATATACTTTAAACCGATTACAATTTTTTTTTATTTGCGAATTCCGGCGGATAACCCAAACTTTTGTCTATTGATTATTTTATTTGCTTCCTATATTTTCTAAACTTCGTTACAATTTTGTTTTTAAATTGCTTTAGTTAACTAGAATCTTCCAGTTACGTTTCTATTTTCTAATCGTTTTTTTAATTTTATTTGCGTATTACTAAAGTTTCTTGACAAAATGAAAATATTCCTAAAACATTTTTTTGTACTTTCTTTCCAACTTCTTATATCAAGTTATCGCGTTAATGTTGTCTTTTTCACTGTTCTTGTTGTTAAGTTTTGTTTGTTAATATGCTTTCTATATTTTTTTAATATTGGGGTGTGATGTGCTTGCCAAAAGGAGATGAACATTTAATAACTTATTTTTAAAATTATTTTATGTTTTTTTTTTTTTTTTTTTTTAACCACTTGGTTATGAATTAAATGAATTCGAAATTTTAAATTTTTTGTATATATATGCATCACTCACGAAGTAAATGGATTTCAACGGTTTGAATTTGTAGTCAACTCGATAGCTTTTGAAGGCGTGTTCACCAATCTCTCTTGGTGAGCACATCACACCCTAGTTTTGCTCTTTAAACTTTATTGCATTAGTTTTTAAAATTAGTTTTAGTTAACTAAGATCATCTCATTACATTTATATTTTCTAATCAATTTTTATTTTTTTTCCTTTGCGTATTGCTGAAATTTCTTGACATAATAAAAATATTACTATACTGTTTTTTTTACCTTCTTTCCGACTTTATGTATCAATTTTGCTTTTAAATCGTTTGAATTTTTTTATTATTGTTGAAAATCGTTTGAAGTTATTACATTATGTTGCATTAGTGTTCGCTTTTTCACTGTTCTTGTTGTTTGAATCTTTTAGCTATGTTTATAGTATATATTTTTGTAGGTTTTAATTGAAGTTGCCATACACTTGTTTTAATTTTAAATCACTTATTAATTGTTGTTATTTTCTTATTTAATATTGTATTGATCGTATATATGACGAAATTTTTTCCATTATGTGTGCTTTCTGTCAAAATTTTATACATAAAACATAATTATTTATAGAAAATACATTAAATCAAGGGATGGAAATATTCGATAAGAGTTAAAAAAATGCCTTTTAAATATCTTACTATAGCAGCACAAGGGCTACACTATAGTGTTTCCTGACCGTAAAAGTTAAAATATGAGATAAAATCGCACTAATTAGTTATGATTGCAGCGGTAATAGCAGTCTGCAGTAGAGCGTAGTGTGTAGTGCAAGTGCAGATTATTTTTGTTTTCAAATAGAAAAATAGATATTTAATTTGAATAGAAAATATAAATAGTTTATGATATATATAAGAGATATTTTGAATAACAATCTGGACTTTATATTGGATCAATATGAATGTTATAATTCTTTAATCAATTTGGTGTTACTTATTGCTCTATGAGATGTTAGATGATGGTAATAATTTGGTAAAAAAATATAAAATATAATTTTTGAAAAAGAAAAATAATATGTACAAGACTTTTCTCTGTATCTACACTATTCACGATATATATTTTTTTAAATTTTTTTGCAATGTCACGATAATCACTATTTAGAACTTTTTCAAAAAAATAATTATTTCAGTGGGACTGTGGGAGTAAATGCGAGGGAGTATAATGGAGGAAAAATTGGATCTAAGAATATTTTGTTAAGAAATTTGAAGGAAGAATGATTTTAAGAAAAATATAGCCAAATATTTATTTATTATGCATATCTTTTTCCAGAAAATTATTTCGATTTCTTAATGGATCTGATTTGCTTAAAAGAAAAATTAGTCAAGTTTTTTTTGGTTAATGGAATAAAATGACCTTTTTTTTTTTTTTTTTTAGAGAAAAACCCGTAGGTAATTCAAATTCATTTGTATTCAAATAAATTGTATTTGGAGAAATGGATCGGATCTCTAATATCCGAAATGCAATCCATTCTCTAACTCGGACAGAGTTCAATTGAATAAAATGACCTCGAAAATAAGACAAGAAAAGCTGCCAGACCTGACATTGGTGTCAGAACCTCCTCGAGCACCACGTGATACCAACAAATATAATAAATAATAAAATAAACATCATCTCAATCTTTATTCCACTTCATTAAATTCCTCTGATGTTATTATCCTCATGATAAAGCACGCCTCCCCGAGCTCCCAGATGAATATATCCCATTATTTAACGGTCCAGATTCTATACCACAAAAGTTTAACGGTCGATGTATCCATGGAACGAATGTTAAAAGATTGCTTTACATAAACGGTTTAGATTCTCTACAGCTGGCTTGCTGTCAGAAGTCAAGTCTCCAAATTGGTGCCACGCGCTCTTAACAGCATCTCAATGGAACTTTTATATTTTCATCAACCAAAAAAAAAAAAAAAAATCTGTATGGAACTTTTATTTTTCACCAGTATTTGTACAAGTTACCGGGTGCAGTGAACCGTTTCATTAAATTGAGATTTAGAATTAAAATTTCGTTTCAATCTGTAATTGTTAAATAACAACTACAATATATCAGTCTAACATAACATTACAACAAAATTATATTTTTATTACAATGGAAACGATAGCATATTTTAACTAACCGCAACGTTCAGTAAATATGTGAACACAGACAGACCAAACATATAACCCCTCTCTCTATATCTTATTTGCCTGTGGAGATCCAACTACACCTGTTTGGCTGCACAGTGGAATTGAAAATGAGTACGGAAATGTAAAAATTTTGAACTGAAAATTACTGTTCACGTGAGAAAAAAAAATTCAGTCTGATTGAATTTTCGTTTTCCCACGTGAACAGTGATTTGTGAAAAGCAGCCAAACAGGCACTAAAAGTGTACATGAAAGACATGGGACCGGAGAGGCAAATATCACTATTGTCTATTGTAATTGCATCTTGTATTACAGGGCCGTCATCAGAAGCAGAGACATTAATTAGTATATATAGAATAGAGTCAATTAATTTTCATTTAAAAAAAATAGTAATGAAGTAGTATTTTGTTCTGTAGTTTATAGTAAAATACTATATACAATAATGTACAAGAAATTCATTTTCATACTTTTTTAATTAAATTTTATATTATTAACCAACATTCTTTCAAAATAATAATAATTTGTGTATAATTTAGAGAATTTCTAACAATTTATAACTTTTTTTAATTAAAAAAAAGTCAAAAGCTCACATGTGAGCCATCTTATTGTATATTATCTCTACACTTCATAAGTACAGAGATAGAAAATCTTGTAAAAAAAAATAATCCGCATAAAAAAATGGAATTGAAAATTACTCATTGTCCAATTATTAGAAATATAAAATATGAATTTGTGATTCATGAAAAATTACTCATTGATAGCCGTTATTCATTATCACAGTTTCAGTTGGGATTTGAACGGAATCATTCAGTGTTTTTTACCATTAATTGTTTATCTTGAATTGTAGGTGATAATTAAATAATTAATCAATAAGCTTTGTTTAGACTTTAGAGCATGACACCTGACACCTAGCGGGGCATCGGATTATATCATATGCATAAATTTAGAAGCAAATGCACCGCGCTCAAACAAAGGAAAGTGCAGTACGTATGACTTTATAGATAGCGATTAGCGAGGCGGTGTCTTTTCAAGTGAGGAAGACGGGCAGCAGTGATCTGGGCCGTCTATTGCGCGTAGCCCCGCAAATCGAAGTTCGGATGACGTGGGAGGACCAAGGCACTAAGGCAGGCGCAGGCGCAGCGCAACATGGTTACATTACATGGGGAAAGATAAAGGTTAAAAGCTGACACATTTGTCAGACCGCTGTCCCTAACGAACGTACCAGCGCCCCGCCCATGCTCGTCTCTCTGACTGCGTATCCTCTCAGATATCTTAACTTTGGTCACTACTCGGCTATAGCGCAGGGGCCAGTTTTATTGTTGCTTTGAGATTTGTGTGTAACGTATTGGAACGTTTGAGATTTTTCAGAAAGAAACTCAAACATTGAGATATCTCAGAGGAGGGGAAGTAAAGATACCCTCCGTCCGCGGTACAATGGTCGGACTTCTGTGTTTGTCGCTTGGGTTTCGTTTCGGGACTGTTTGTTATTAATTAATTACTAGTGTCTGTGTAAATGATTGATAATTAAGCGCAGAACATATAAAATTTTTTTAATTTCTTTTATCATATTTTCTCGAGAGATTATCCTCTGCGAAGTTTTTTCGTGTGGAATCGTGCAGTTCTTTTTATATGATCCATTTGTTTTTGATCGAACAAATTATTCGTGCGGAATCGTGCAGTTCTTTTTATATGATCCATTTGTTTTTGATCGAACAAATTATAGCAGAGAGATTGTTTTTTTGAGATCTAATCTGATCCGTCCAATCAAAAAATACAGATTAAATTTAAATTAAAAGCTCCTCACATATCAGCAGACAATAGCATTCCATATTTCCCCTTCCTAGTCGGTTATAATTCCGTGAGAGCCCGTTACATGTAACAGCGACTTTTATATATATAACAGATTAACAATGCGCCCACTCCATTCCATTCCATTGATCCATTCCCGCCTTAGCTTTAGCTACTTAACTAGTCTGTATTTGTCAGTCTGAGTCAGTTTCTACCGTAGTTATTCTAGCTAGCTGGAGGCTGGAGCTGTCTTCCATATTCAAACTATAAAACACTTACTACTACTCTTTTCTCAAGAGCAGAAACAGAAACAGGAACAGAAACAGAAACCCAATAAGCCAAAACCCCTCTTTCTTCTTTCACAATCTATCTTTATCAAAACTCCAAAGTATATTCCATGGCCAGTGATAGCAACGAAGGCCTCCATAGAAGCCCCTTGTCGCCGCCCTCCAAACACCCACGCCTCTCATCAGATAACAATGGAGGTAATTAATTAATTGATGCCTTCTTCTTCTTCTTCTTCTTATTTATTATTTATTGTTAAGCTAATTATATATATAGTGATCTCTTCTGTTTGTGCATTTGTAATGAAGGTGCAGTAACCATGGCGGTTCCTTCTCCATTGTCTCTTGGGTTGGGATTAGGGCTTGACAATGGGCTCGCAAATAGAAACCGAAATGCGAACGCTGCTTCAAAATCGGCCTTTACATTTATGCAATTGCAGGAGCTGGAGCATCAAGCTCTAATATACAAGTACATGTCAGCTAGTGTCCCGGTTCCAGTCCATCTAGTCCTTCCCATTTGGAAAAGTGTCGCTGCCTCCTCTTTCGGCCCGCATCACTATTCCTCGTGTAAATCCATCCTCTGATCTCTGCATTGTATTTGTACCAGGTCATTTTTTCTTTTCTTAATTTTATTTGCTGATCAATCTGGTAAATGGTGTTGTGTGTGTGTGGTAGCAGTGATGGGGCTGGGAAGTCTCTGCTTTGATTACAGGAACAGCATGGAGCCAGAGCCAGGGCGGTGCCGCAGGACTGACGGTAAGAAATGGAGGTGCTCTAGAGATGTTGTCCCTGGCCAGAAATACTGTGAGCGTCATGTACACCGTGGCCGTGGCCGTTCAAGAAAGCCTGTGGAAGGCACAGGCGCTGCTTCCACTGCTGCTTATGCTCATGTCAGTCCAAATCCAAGTCAAATACAACCCAACGATAATGGCACTGCAGATACTAGCAACAATAGCAGCAGCACTGACAGAGTGTCACCACCAAGACTTGGATTCTCTCCTATTAGTGTCTTGCAAAATGCGGGAGTCTGTAGAACAGGGCAGGTTAATTAGATTTAGATTTGGTTGATTGTTTTTTTGTTTTTTTTTACTGGAAACTGTGATGTGTTTAGTTTAGGGGTTTGTAGGTTAAATTAATTGTTTGATATTTTGACTGCGGAGGCAGGCAGTTGCTGGTCTTTTTTTTGGAATTGGAATCCAGCGAGCTCTTTGTATTATTTTGTCAAAAAATTGTTTTGGATTTGATATCTAATCAGCGGTCTTGTATCCTGTGTAGCAACAACAAGGTTAGGTTGTACCGTTGTATTATTTGCTTGGTTGGCTTTGTAACGTTTGTAGCTTGACTTGTTGTTTGAATGCGCATGTCCAATAATTCCCAGCACGGGACTTGTCAGATAAGGTGGGGCCGTGGGGGCAACAGCATGCGCATATCATATGTATGTAGCTCGTTTACTGTAGGTTCGCTGGTTTTTCTACTTGGGAATCAAATTCAGCTCATTCATTTTCATTGGAAACAAAAATTCAGCACATGATGTCCAAATCTATTTCACGCCTTGAACATTTATTACTCTGACATTGCTTATCTATCGGTAAAATGAGGAAGATAGTACTGCATGAAAACGAAATGCCTGAAACAGAATATTCAAGAAAATTGCATTTCTGATGATAATTCCTTTTGCATAAGAAAAAAACAAATTAGTATCGAGGGATTGAGATGATAACTTATAATGCATGATTAATTTTGACAAAACCAAGCAGATAATGAAAATTGTTCTATCAATTTTCTCATTTCATGTCACAACGTACATTCTATTGCAACTACTTGTATAACCAAGCTTAACAAGAGGCTTGGGAGCTAAAAATATTATAAATAAGTTTGTTTTCAAAGGCCCAATAAGCCGATGATGATGAATACATAGCCCACAAACGAAACAAAACAAAACAAAACAGGCCCTGCCTATGTCAGAGGCCCGCCAGATAGAGGCCAGATAGAGGAAGAGGAAGCGGAAGAGGAAGAGGAGCATGGAGTTGTAGACTGGTGGTCTCCTCTCCTACGGCGCTTATTAATCTTTTTTTTGCCCTTCCCGCTTCCTTTTCTGAGTCTTCAATGGCGGCACTGGAGAAGAAGCCCCTCTCGCTATTCGATCTCTCTCCAGATTTCTTCGATTCCAGTTGCCTTCTCTTCTCCAATGGTAATGGCTGCTCAACATATCATTCGATTCCATCTCCCTCTCTCCCTACTATTTCCGAGGATACCCTGATTGCGTCGGAAGAAACAGGAAGAGGCGATTATAGTCAGACGGAGACAAAAGGAAAGGAACCCTCTACGTCGCGCTGGACATGCAATACATGCCGTGCTGAGTTTGAGTCGCTTTTCGACCAACGCTCCCACTTCAAGTCCGACCTCCATCGCCTCAATGTACTTTCTTTATTTTTTTTCTTTAATTTTCAACTATATTGGTATCAAAAACCTTCTAAATGAATAATTGGGGTGATTTGCGTGGTTGGAACAAGTTTCATACTCAACCAGATTTATTGTCGGAATTTATTTTCTGTTTGATTATTGTTATGCAATTTATGCTTATTTTAGTATGTTGTTGCTCTTTTATTGTATAATATTTTTTTTTCTCATATTTCCAGAATATGAGAATATTTACAATATCTGTCCCGTCTTTGCTGGACGATGTTACTTTTTTGTAGGTGAAACTGAGCATTGCTGGTAAAAAATGTGTCAACGAAGAGGATTTCGAAGGACTGGAAACTGAAAACAACTCCTTTTTTGATACACTTGAGGTTTCAAGTATATCAGGATCAGATGATGAGTCTGAAGAGGAGGAATCTGTTCCTGGCAGGCGAGCAAGGAAAAAAAGAGATATGTTCAAACAAAAGATTTATTTCCGTCTCAACAGCGGAGACACGGTTTCTATGTGGCGATGCCTGCTCTTGGATGAATCTGAAGAAATATCTCAATCCTTAGATGGTAACAAATCAGAACATACTGAGGATACAAAAAAAATCGGGCAGAATGAGTTGATAAATCGGCTAAAACAATTAATTAGTGAGCCACGGGATAAAACATGTATAAGAATAGTTTTTCTTGCAACTGGAGGCCACTTTGTTGGATGCGTATTTGATGGCAAATCAATCTTAGCACATAAAACCTTCCATAGGTATGTCCTTCTGTGACTATATATATGTTGCATGTACAGGTTTATGATAGATGCATTGGATCCTTGCTTGAGAATTCACTTTATTATATATTCATGACCAATTAGGACTGTTCTTATTTTCTAGGTATGTTGTAAGGGCAAAAGCAGGAAAGAAACAATCTTCAAAGGATGCTAGTGGTAAGGTTGCACACTCTGCTGGGTCCTCCATTCGCCGGCACAATGAAACAGCATTGAAAAGGGTGCTGTATCTATGCTTTATAACAAACCTTCTTTATACTTATTCCTTTAGAATCAGTATATAAGTTTTTGACTTGTATTGTACATGCTCTAACACTTGCACAGGAAGTACAAGAGCTTGTCCTTTCTTGGAAGCCATACTTTGATACATGCAAGTGCATTTTGATGCATGCTCCATCGAGAAATCGCCAGATGTTTTTTGACAGAGGGACGATTCAATCTATTTTACAGGGGTGTACTGTGCGAAATATCCCACTGACGGTTCGTAGGCCAACATTTAAGGAGGCCAAACGGGCTTATAATCATCTGTCACAGGTTAATTTTGAGAGTGAAGAAGATGTGATCCTTTCTCAGGACAATGAAGTCGTCGTCGAAGAATCGAAAGAAAAGAAAGAGGGAGAGAAGATTGAAATCAATGGAAATGAAATTAAGGAATCTTGTTCTGTTTCATCTTCTGGTGAAGAATGTCATTCGGGTAAGTTAGAACCGTAAGATGTGTACAATTGGCAATCAGATCAAGATCAAAACTAGGCTAAATAGGGTTTAATCTAGCAGAAGCTATTTTGCTATTTTTGATTGATTTTCAATGCTGGAGAGTATTTTCTATAGGCAAAAAGACTCCCCTCCAATTGCCTATAGAAGAAATATTTAATCTACCAAGATTAAATTACAAAATAATGAAACTTACAAGAGGAAAATAAAGTCTGAATTTTCCTGGGCCACTTTAAGCAATGGAAGTAAATAGTAAAAACAAACCAACTGGGAAAAACTTGTCTCGTTTCAGTATCTATTTTTTCTTGGGTATTTAGTTTATTCTGTTTGTGTGATTTTCTTGCGCCCTTTTGTTTTGTGCAGCAGTGTTTGCCTGCCATTTAATAGGAATTGGTTTGGTAGAGTAAGATAGCCTGCACAAGCACTACTGATAGGAACTCTAGTTTAAAAAAAACAGAAGTAAATTATTGAGGGCAATGTTGTCTGAAAACTATATAAATGAAAGTTTCACTTGTCCCTTGTAACAACTCAGCTGAACATAGGTGCTTGCTATGAATGAAATACTGATTTAGCTTTTATACTTTATTTTGCTACTTGCAAGACCTCTTTATTTTCGAAAGTTAAGCAATTATATATACATTCTTTTTTTAATCTAGCTAGTTATAATTTCAAAAGTAGCTTATACAGTTATCATGACAGAAGATTGACAAGAACTCAATTAAAAGAGAAAAGAGAGTGAAATATGTTTTTTCGGCCCATAAACTATTGTACTTGGTGAAATTATTGGGTTTTAAGTGGCCACGGTCAACTATTGCTCTTGGTTCAAGCAAGCCCTTGTAGCCAGCACTTATGTGCTGACAACACGTCTTGTGCTGAATTTGTTGATATGGAACTCAGGTAATGACATGGCTTTCACATGGTGCTTTCATGGCAGCAGTGTGATTATGTATCAGTGACGTGGCACATGCATATGTAATGGTTGAGGTTGGTTGAATAAAAGAAAAATTAAGGATCTAATTGATTCTAGTGCAATAGTTCAGGACTTTGGGTAGAATAACATTTTGAGCTCTAAAAAGCAACACTTAATACCTGAAAAATTGGGTTGGTCTTGTTCCTGCTAAAACGAAATTGTATTTCATAACAAATTGACATTGATTTCCATACTCATCTTTGCATTTTTGCAACTTTCTTTTCTTCATTCCATGTAGATGCAGATGTTATCATGGACCAAACTAGTCAGCTACTTCAAAATGAAACAACACCATTACATCTGGCAGCAAAATCAGGTGATGTCATAAGGACCTTGGAGCTACTTGAGCAGGGCTTGAATCCGTGTATCAGGGATGAAAGAGGTAAAACCCCTTACATGTTAGCCCCAGATAAGGAGGTCCGAAACACTTTCAGAAAATTTATGGCACTAAACCTTGATAAATGGGACTGGCATGCTGCAAATGTGCCCAGTGCTCTAACAAAGGAAATGGAAGAATCTCAAGCGGCAAAACAGGTAAACTCCTTTGTACATAACCATGATATGTAAGAGTTCGGGTAACCAGACTGTGTTTAAAAAAATAAAAAAATAACACACAATGGGATCAGCAGAACTCGAATTTTGTTGTGACTTGACTGATGAGATCCGTGCAGGTGGAGAAGGATGCCAAGAAGAAGGCCAAAGCAAAAGAGCTGAAGAAGCTGAAGAAAGCTAAAGAGAAAGAAAAAGAAAAAGCAAAGGTCCCATTTTATCATGTTTCCACCCCTGCTTTTTTTATATTATTTTGGTAAGAGTGGCAGATGGAAGCAGAGTCATGCTGTGTGTTGTTTCTCATAGTTCCTTTTTGCTCTTTGCGTACAGGCACAAGCATCAGTTTCTCAGAAAGGTCCTTCTGAAGTTTCAAAGGGCCAACCATCTGGTCCAGTACCAGCAACTAAGCAAAAACTGCCACTGAATCCTTGGAAGCCTCCTGGTCTCTTATCCGAGGTTGGTTTTTCAGTACGAAAGTTTTTAACTAACATCTCTTCAATTTTGAGTCCAGCTGTTGATAGTATTAATAAATGTGTAATTAGGAGGAGCGGAAGAAGCAGCTGGCTGAGGAGAGAGAAAAGAGAGCAGCTGCAGCAGAGAGAAGATTGGCTGCACTTACAGTTACTAGTGGAGCAAGTGATGTAACTTGCTCTTACTGTCACTCTTCTCTGGCTGGGAAAGTACCGTTTCATCGATACAACTATCAGTATTGCAGCCCAACATGCATGCATGTGCATGGAGAGATGCTGCAACCTAACTGAAAGTCTGAAATCAACCAATTTATATTAATTTTTATAATAATTATAAAGTATGTAGCCTGGCAGTTGCTGTTAAATTGTACATGTTTTAAACAGAGTCAACATTCTTTCTTTCTTTAACGTTTCTTTGTCTGTTTATTTCCCCAATGCCTTAAAGAATGCTTACGTCATGCAAACCTTACTACGGCCTTATTCCTTTCCGAAATCCGAATCCCCTGTTGCAGAAGCCTTTTGGAAATCTTAATTAGTACTAAATTTTAAGACTTATTTAGGGCTTAATTAGTACTGGGCCAGCTAAATCTTCTTGATTTAAAAAAAAAAAAAATTCATCAAGTTTTTTCTTTTCTTTTCTTTACTTTTCAACTAGAAACTCAATTTTTAACTCGCGAGTGAGGGCTCGTTAAAAGGGGTGTCAATGTCTGTCTTTGATGGATACGAACTTGAACTTACCGATGGTTAAATGGATTGATTATGAGTTTATAGCATTTTTTACCCAATCCAAATTGGGATGGATGGGAGATAGATAATAAATAAAACTGACTCTAACTTGATCCGACCTGTCCTATTGCCACCCTTAGAACTGGAGCGCTTCTTGTTAACAACGAAATATCAGAAATTGCCCCTCTTAACTCTCCTTCAAGTCATTTCAGATTGGAGCAGCTCCTTTGGTTGGAACCACACGATTGATCCCATTTCCCATTCGAAGTTAATTGTACACCCGTGAGTGTTAAATCTTTATATGAAAAGCTATGACTTTAAGTGCATGCCCAGAGATACCAGCCAACTACCATAAAAAAGTTTCTCAATGCGTGGATATAAAGCTCATCTATAAGCTCTATAATAAACACTTTCACATATATACCAGTTAAAAATATAATAAATCAATAACGGAGATACTCTGATCATTTAATTTTTTTAGGCCACGCGGACTGTTCTTCACGGTTAATTAAGTCTAGTCAATCTATTGATCCCCTTTTATTTAACCTTTTTGTTTCATTCATATTATTATGTGTACTAAAATGCCAGCTTAAAATAACTAAAGAAGCCATTATTGTCACACACAAGCTAAGGGCAGCTCCTTGAGTTAATAAACATGAGCACGTGAATTGAAACATGTTGACATCATGCAAGCCGACCCAAACCCTTCAACTTCAATAAATTTATATGATGCATTGCATTAACAACAGCACAGCACAAGCTGATTCAAATAATTTTTAACTCGCAAAATATGGCGACGGAGCCTTCTTCACCCACTGCTCCCAGGCACCACTCTGTAGACATTCATCTAGATGATACAAACAACCAGACCAAGAGAAATAATAAGCGCATGAACAACAACCAAATGAAACCCCGTGTTGTTAGGGGCGGCATCGGTGGTGGAGAAAGAAGACCCCTTGCCAGTAAGACCTTCAACAGGCAAGTCTCGCTCGAGTCTGGAGTGACAGTGCTAGGCATGGACAACCGTTTCAAAGGCACTTACAGCAGCAGTGGAGAGGGATCAACTGCTCTGCCCCGTAGTGGACTGAGCTTAGGTGGCCATCCCTGTGGTGATGCTGTTCCAAGAAAGGGGGATTTCAGCATCTTCAGAACAAAATCAACTCTCAGCAAGCAGAACTCCTTGCTTCCATCAAGAGAGCCTGATCCACACAATTTAAATGGATTTTCTGGACCGCTAAGGCAAGAGGACCCTTTTACTACAAATGTTCCTGCAGGAAGATACTTCGCTGCCCTTCGAGGCCCTGAGCTTGACGAAGTTCGGGTATTAATTAAACTTCCCCACCACTGATTCTTCTTTTTAATGTTTCATATATATATATTTATTCTTTATTTAGGAAAGCACTACTTGATTAGAATGTTGATTTAATGAAACTTTAATTGGTTTCATATATATATACTCGAGTGTTTCTTACCTGTACATAGCATTCGACACTTTGACAGAATAAACATAGGACGGACACAAAAGGTTAATCTATTGTGAAATTTTGCCTATTTTAAGTGTTTATCTACCCAGTTACTAAACTAATGTGTATTCAGGACTCGGAAGATATTCTACTCCCCAAGGACGAGAAATGGCCATTCCTCCTACGCTTTCCAATTGGTTGCTTTGGTATTTGTCTTGGCCTCGGTAGCCAGGCAATCTTATGGGGTGCCATTTCATCCAGCCCGGCCCTGTCATTCCTCCATGTCACCCCAATAATCAACATGGTTCTGTGGGTCATTGCCCTTACGGTGCTGGTATTTGTTGCAACAACTTATTCACTCAAGTGTATCTTCTACTTTGAGGCAATCAAACGCGAGTACTGCCACCCTGTTAGAGTCAACTTCTTCTTTGCTCCATGGATTGCTTGCATGTTCTTGGCAATTGGCATCCCTCCTGCCTTTGCACCGGCTAAACTTAATCCAGCAGTCTGGTTTGCATTTGTAATTCCGGTGTTTGCACTGGAGTTAAAGATATATGGGCAGTGGTTATCTGGTGGGAAAAGGCGCCTCTGCAAGGTAGCAAACCCATCGTCTCACCTTTCGGTAGTGGGGAACTTTGTGGGAGCTATTCTGGCAGCAAAGGTCGGGTGGTTAGAGGCTGGGAAATTTATGTGGGCAGTTGGATTGGCACATTACTTGTGCGTTTTCGTGACTCTTTATCAGCGACTACCGACCAATGAGGCATTACCAAAGGAGTTGCATCCAGTTTATTCCATGTTTGTTGCCACTCCATCAGCGGCAAGCATTGCTTGGAAAGCAATTTATGGAGAGTTTGATGCAGTTGCAACAACCTTTTTCTTCATAGCACTCTTCCTCTACATCTCACTCGTTGTACGGATTGAATTCTTCAGAGGATTTAAGTAAGGACTTATTTGTCTGATTGACCTAGCTAATTTTTCAATGTCTAGACTAGTTAATTTTCTCTTGTGCCAATTTACCCAATCAATCAATCAAGTATTTAGCTTAATTATACAAATTTGCACCAAATTGCAGTTTAAACTAAAAGTGTTTAATTGACGGCACCTTTTCTTCTCTTGGCAGGTTCTCGGTGGCATGGTGGTCTTATACCTTCCCGATGACAACCGCATCCTTGGCTTCAATTAGATATGCAGAGGAGGTCCCATGCTTCTTTAGCAAAGGCTTAGCTCTCAGCCTCTCTGTCATGTCCTCTACCATGGTCACTGTGCTCTTTGTTTCAACTCTCCTACATGCATTTGTATGGCGATCTTTATTCCCGAATGACCTTGCCATTGCCATTACAAAAGATAAGAACAATGGAGCAAAATCACACGGGAAAGGGAAGAAATCCTCAAAGAAGGCTTATCATGACATCAAACGCTGGGCAAAGCAATCACCCTTTTCCATCGTTTCTTCTATTAAAAAAACTAGTTCTGTTGACAAGGATTCAGATGGTAATTTAAATTCCTAAAAGAGACAAGTTTTGCTGAATCAACATTATATTATATACCCAAATTCTAGCATGTGCAATTTGTTCTAGTACAATTCTGCATTTCTGCTAGAACCGTATAATACTACGCTGTAGATTGATAGTAGTTGGCTTATATTGATATACATAAAATGATTATTCACAGTAATCAATTCATAGTAAAAAGATGTAATATAGATAATCTGTATTGTGTATTTTTTTATTATGTTTTCAGAAGAGATATTACATGCCTCATTTATAGACTAAGCTATTACATTGGATGAGCTGTAATAATGATAAAATGAATTAGGGATAAAAGGAAATAAATAAATTTGTTGCGCCATTATAGGTGAGCAATCTTCTGTAATCATATCAGAGAAGATAGAAACAAATATTCAAATATAAAAATGTCTCAAGTGAAAGCATAATTGGAGTCATCCATTTATATCTTTTTACACCCCCCTCAAGCGTAAGGGACGGCAGTCACAGCAAGCTTGGAGCGAAGGAACTCAAATCTTGGAGTAGGGAGTGGCTTGGTCATGATATCGGCAAGTTGATCCTTAAAGCATAGAAACCGAACAAAGAGCTCATTGGAGACCACACGTTCTCGAACAAAATGATAGTCGATTTCCACATGCTTAGTTCTTGCGTAGAACATCGGGTTTGCGGCAAGAAAAGTTGCCCCAATGTTGTCACACCATAGTGTTAGAGGAGAATCAAGTTTGACATGTAACTCATGGAGCAAGTATTGGATCCAAAGAATTTCGGCACAAGTAATTGTTAAGCTTCGGTATTCGGCCTCGGTGCTAGAGCGGGAAACAATTGGTTGTTTCTTTGCACTCCAAAATATGAGGTTTTGACCAAGGTATATACCAAAACCCGAAGTAGAGCGACGGTCATCAAGTGAGTTGGCCCAATCGGCATCACTATAGGCATGGAGAGACATAGGAGAGGTCGAGTGAATAGTAAGACCTTGGTTGATGGAGCCACGGATGTAACGCAAGATGCATTTGACCGCGGACCAATGATTTATGGTAGGATTGTGCATAAATTGTGAAACTTTATTAACCGCAAAAGAGAGATCCGGTCGAGTGATAGTTGCATATTGAAGAGCACCAACTATACTGCGATATAAATGCGGGTTGTCAAAAGGATCACTATCATTGAGAGAAAGAGAGGATGATGGGGTCATGGGTGTAGGGCTCGGTTTGGCTTCATGCATGTTGGAGCGTATTAAAAGGTTATGAAGGTATTTTGATTGAGAAAGGTGTAAGCCGAGTGGAGTGGTTTTAGTCTCAATTCCTAAAAAGTAGCTTAAGGGTTCAAGGTCCTTGATTGAAAAGGTCTGTTGAAGGTGGTCTATGCATTTAGAGATATGAGATGTGTTGCTTCCGGTAATTAGGATATCATTAACATAAATCAAAATGAAGGTGGTATGGTGTTGTGAGTGAGAAATGAAGAGGGAAGGGTCATAGCATGAAGCAATAAAACCAAAAGCAGTAAGAACCGAGCTAAGCTTGGTGAACCAAGCCCGAGAGGATTGTTTTAGACCATATAGAGCTTTAGAGAGTAAGCAGACATGGTTTGGGTGTTCCGGATCAACAAAACCGGGAGGTTGACACATAAGAACCTGCTCGGTTAAATCACCATTAAGGAATGCATTTGGAACATCAAGTTGTCGAATGGGCCAGCTAGAGGAAATGGCAATAGAAAGTATGAGTCGAATGGTTGTTGGACTCACAACGGGACTAAAAGTGTCAAAGTAGTCAATACCTTCGATTTGATTGTAGCCCTTAGCCACTAGTCTTGCTTTGTAACGCTCAATCGATCCGTCTGCCCGTCTTTTGATTTTGTAAACCCATTTGCATCCGACAATTTGTTGGTTGGGTTGAGGAGGGACCAATGTCCATGTATTGTTGAGAATAAGTGCATTCATCTCGGATGCCATAGCATGTCTCCATTCAGGTTTGGAGTTTGCTTCAAGAAAGGTTGTGGGTTCGGTTTCAAGAGTGGTTGTGTAAGCAATATAATCTTGAAAATTTTGATTACGGCGGGTGTTATCTCGTGTATGTGTAATCATAGGGTGTTGTGAGGGAGGCAAAGAGGTATTAGTGGAGGTGTTATTGTCAGAGACAGAAGGTAAAATGGGTGAGTTTCGACTAGGAGAAGAACTGGTGGGATTTGAATTAAATGGATCAGTTGCAGGCTGAGTAGTGGTGTGTGCTGGATTTAAGTCTGCTGGGCCGAAAGTAAAGGATGTTTGGGTGAGGCCGTGTAGTGGAGGAGAATTTTCAGCAGGGGTGTCCTCTGGATTGGTTGGGGAAGGTTGGGCCGAAAAGGAAATGGTAGGCTGCTAGGCCGAATGGGAAGAAGGCTGTTGGGCCAAAGGGATAAAGGAAAAAAATTCTCATCAAATTGAACATGTCTTGAAATATAAAGTTTGTTTGTCGGAAGGTGAAGACATCGATAACCCTTTTGAGTGGTAGCATATCCAAGGAAGAGGCAAGGTAGGGCGCGGTTTTCAAGTTTATTTGTGTTATATGGGCGGGTGTGAGGAAAGCATAGGCAACCAAGTACTCGAAGAGAGGAGTAATCGGGTGGTTTGTGGAAGAGCTCGGTATAAGGGATTTTTGTCGAATTGGAGGGAGAAGGAAGTCGGTTAATGAGGCAAATAACACTTGAAAAGATCTCATCCCAATAAATTATGGGAAGAAAAGCATGGGACATAATGGCTAAGGCAAGCTCAAGAATATGGCGATGTTTTCGTTCGGCAAGACCGTTTTGTTCGGGTGTATAAGGGCAAGAGGTTTGATGAAGGATATGAGGAAATTGTTTGGTGATGGGAAGGTATTCGGTACCTCCATCGGTACGTAATATTTTAATGTTAGAAGAAAGGAGGTTTTCGGCTTGAGCTTTAAAGCAAGAGAAAATATGAGGTATTTCACTTTTGTGTTTCATAAAATAAATCCATGTATAACGAGTATAATCATCCACAAAAATTACATAAAAGTGAAATTCATTAAAAGAAATAATGGGAGAGGGTCCCCAAACATCCGAGTGCACAAGAACTGGATTTGGGTTGGGGTAGCGGTGTTGGTTTTGATTAGTTTGATGGTTAAAAGGTTTTGATTGGTAGGATCTGTTTGGTTTTGAATTATAATTGTTGTTGGGTTTCGGATTGACAAAAAAAGCACTAGGATCAGAAAGAGAAGAGAGAGAGAGTTGGAGTTGGAGCTCTAACCTTGAATCCGTGACTCATGTGATAAGAGAATGCCATGGATATCAGCGAAGGTATAAGGCACGTGTCGGCCAGAGGTAGTGATAGAGATGACAAAAGAGTTGTACTCCGGGCCCAAACCGTTAAGAACAGCCATCACAAGGTCATCATCAGAGAGAGGGCTGCCGATGAAAGCGAGTTCGTCGGCAAGATGGCGGATGCGCTGGAGGTAATCGGTGCATGAGGAGGATCCCTTTGTGGTGGTTTGAATATGATGCTTCAGATCTGTTAATCGAGCACGCGAAGTTGCCGAAAAGGATTGTGTGAGCGAGTTCCATAGATCTCTGGAGGTTTTGCAAGAAGACACCTGAGCTTGAACTGTTTCGATCAAGGATGAACGAATCCATCCTAGAAGGAGCTGATCCTGACGATCCCAGGCTGAATACACTGGGTCATCAATGAATTGACCAGTGGTTGCATTAATAGGTCTTTCAGGTGGTGCTTGTTCTAAAAATCGGGTAAGGTTAAAGCCGTGTACAATGGGTAGAATCTGTGATTTCCAAGTAAGAAAATTAGAGTGGTTTAGTTTAGTAGCAATGGGGTAATTGAGAGGAATGATAGGTTCTGCAGCAGGAAGAGGTGGTACAGGTGTATTGGTCAGAGGTGGTGTTTGGGCAGCGGCCATGGTGTTGCTCTGATACCATAAAATGATTATTCACAGTAATCAATTCATAGTAAAAAGATGTAATATAGGTAATCTGTATTGTGTATTTTTTATTATGTTTTCAGAAGAGATATTACATGCCTCATTTATAGACTAAGCTATTACATTGGATGAGCTGTAATAATGATAAAATGAATTAGGGATAAAAGGAAATAAATAAATTTGTTGCGCCATTATAGGTGAGCAATCTTCTGTAATCATATTAGAGAAGATAGAAGCAAATATTCAAATATAAAAATGTCTCAAGTGAAAGCATAATTGGAGTCATCCATTTATATCTTATTAATACATTATTATAGATGGTTTGTTCATAAGAGTGCACAGCTCATATTTCAGAAAGAGTTTAAATAGTTGTGATGATGATAAATTTCTATTGTAGTTATACTTACTGTTCATTTCTTCTATTTAGTAGATGACTCAGTCATAATAATAAAAAGATTTCATATATTACAAACAGAACACATCGGATAAGCCAAACACAACATCAATGGAGGCAACACTGCAATAAATTATCTACAATAGAGATTTCTTTCAAGTTGAGAGAAAGAAATCAATTTATTTGATTGGAGACAGAAGCAAACCACTTAAACATAAGTTTAAACCCATCAATATCGACCCACCAATATAAAGTCGTCATCATTAAATACTTGCACATCCTTCTCTCCCACAAAATTATCGGATCCGATAGCCTTAACAATTTCAACAAACTCTTTCCTCGATGGAGGCTCTGCTGAATCAAAATTTGGGGACAAAAATTATAAAACGATTAGTGATTGCTTGAAACTGTATTAGTATTACGCTACTAAATTGCTGCTATTTTATTAGTCATGTTCCTAAAAGTATTTTGATAAGCACATGTCAATGATTATTAGTTCATTAGTACTACAAGGAATCTGTTTTATCAATACTCCCATCGGTAATAGCGATACCCACGAGAATAGCAATTTTTGTCGGCTTACCCTCAGCAATAGTCATTTTTTATCCTATAACAGATTCTTGTAGTCATTAGTTAATTCTAAATCCAAAAGCTGGAGAGACCTTGATCCCAAACTGATAACCCTTACAAAATTAAGCACTCATGCTCTTAAAATGCACCGGAGCAAGCAAAATGCTAGGCTCAGTAAACTAGTGAAAAAATTGGTAGTCATTTATTAATTTGAAATCTGGTATCCTGGTATGTGCAAAGTCATATGCGCTAGTGAAAGACGCTTGAAATTTAAAACAAACTTTAGCTTAACTCTTAATCTTTACAGCATCAATTAACAAAATCCTCTTAACCTTTCATTCCTAAAAGCCATAGAGGGAAAACTGACCTCTTACAAGTACCAGCAACTGGTACAATGTGTTTTGACGCTACTTTTGTAACTGTTGCATTTCTCAAACCAAATTGCAAACTGCTGATGGGAAATAAACCAGAGGCCATCTGAATTGATATAAGATATATATAAGAGGCAGAGAGAAGAGATGAAATGGAAACTGTAATTGGTGTGGCTGTAGTCCTGTAGTGATTGGTATAGCAAGAATGTATGGGTGAAATGGGTCACTGTGTAATACGGTGAACATGGTAGTGAAACAAATGGAGCGCCGCAGGAAGGCAGAGAGAGATCGGCGGCTGTGCGAGTAGAACTTCTTCTCTGTGCTATTTTTATGTTATCTTTAACACGAAAGGAGAACTTTTCTCTTGTCTTGGTCTTTGTTTTATTTAACAATTTTGGCGGGATTCCTCTTATTCTCCTGTTAAGTCTCATAATTGCAACCATTTCCTGTGAACTTTCTCAAATTGCAGAAATGTATTGCAATTTTTCGCTTTGGCCCTTCAAATTGTGAACAACCTTTTTGTTTCTTTATACAATTTATTTTTAAGATTGTGGACAATTATCGGAAACGAATATATTACATTTTGTAATATAATATATTTTTTTCTTATCGAATAAGTGTCTTTAGAGAATATTGTTTGATATTTATATATAGTGTTTTAAGGTGAGACAGCTGCTTATTTATGTATGCCAAATGTTGTAAAATATTTTAGTTTCCACGTTTAACTAATATATTTAAAAAATAATATCTAATAAATAGAGATCACATTTACAACCGATATTAGGCTCGCTTCCGAGTTCCGACCGACTTCATTGGCCCATGGAACTACTGTGCACCCTTTAAATGGCCACGGCTATCTTAGCTTTTTAATTTGACTTCTCTAATGGGTAGTTGACTACTCAGCACGGTAATAATTGTTAATAAATAATTCCGACTTATCTAATTCCCAACACTTCAATTTGATAATGAACTAACTATTCTCCTTCTTCACTTATTTAACTTATTTTTTGTTCGACCACCCTCTGTATCACCTACACATGTACAATTTTCTATTATCAAGGGGAATTTTAAGCAATAAAACAGTTTCATGTAATGTTATTGTAAAAACAGGTATGTTTCAACTGATGCAGTGAGAGAGGAGAGAAAGGGAGATCGATAGGGAGATCGATACTCAGTCGTTAGATACAATTGGGCCAGTTGATTTGACTGGGGTTGATGCTGATCAGACGGTAAAGGATAAGGAGATTGGAGGAATTCTCTTTTTTTTTTAGTAGCTTTAAATGCCTACTAACGATTTTATTGATAAAAAAATTATTTATAACACGTTAAATGACGCTCAGACATAGATCTATTGCTACATATTGCTACATATTTACACTCTTATTCTCACTATTCTTCCTATTTTCCTAATCGTTCATAAGACAATACATTATACATATATAGTTCATATATCAGAAACAGTTTAAAAAGTTGTGATGAAGATAAATTTCTATTGTAGTTGTACTTTTCAATTTAGTAGATGACTCAGTCATGATAATAAAGAGAGTTGTTCTAAAAGAAATAAATAATAAAGTTCTATAAAAACATAATAATAAAGAGAGTTCATATATTAGAAACAAACACATTGGATAAGCCACACACGACATCAATGCAGGTGACACAGCATTAAACTATCTACAAGAGAATAGATATCGATTTATTCAATTGAAGAAAGAAGCAAAAATCTATAATAATAATAATAATAAAAAAAAATAAAGCAAACCACTTAAACATGAGTTTAAACCCATCAATATCGACTCACCAATATAAAATCATCATCATTGAGAACTTGCACATCCTCTCCCACAAAGTTATCGGATCCAATAGCCTTAACAATTTCAATGAACTCTTTCCTTTTCTCCAAAGGAAGTGGATAATACGGCAATCGAAAGACAGGACGTATCACCCCTAACTGCATTAAAGCAGTGTTCATTGGAATAGGATTTGCCTCACAGGATAACCACTGGAACAAAGGCTTAAGTTTCTCATAGAGCGAAGAATTCTCTCCTCCAAAAACGAGCTTATGTATCAGCTCGGGTACAAGGTTGCTAGCCATAGAAGTAACACCAACAGCCCCACAAGCCCACATGGCTTCACAGCAATCCCTATCACCCCCACTCCATATAACCAAACCTTTATCCACATATTCTCTGATCCTCTCATTCCCTGCACACTCTTTAACCCCCACAAAATTGGGGCTATTTCTAGCAAGATCATGCATGACATCAGCAGGTATATCTTGGCCGGTCCGGTAGGGAACATCATATATAATAGTGGGTCCCAGGGATAAAACAGCCTCGAGATGGGCAACAAGGCCTTGAATAGAGGTTTTACCATAGTAAGGGTTTATCTGAAGGGCAACATCCATGCCTACTGCAAAACCCTGCTCAGTAGCACGAACAGCCTCACCAGTTGAGTTGCTGCCGGTGAAACCAATAACACGAATGGATTCGCCGAAGTGGTTGGCGGTGTGGCCAATTAACATGATGTGTTCATCCCAGCTCAGTAGATGGCCCTCCCCAGCAGTGGACCCCACAAGAACCCCCTCTGCACCGCTGGCTATCTGCACCTTCATCATCTCATCGTATGCTTCTAGGTCAATCTGACCGTCTGGCAGGTAGGGGGTCTTCATTGCTGTAATTAGCCTCAGACTTTTTAATTCCTCGATGGAGGCTCTCCTGAATCAAAATTTGGGAACAAATTATAAAACGATTAGTGATTGCTTGAAACAGTATAACACCACTATAATCTGCTGCTATTTTTAGGGGCGGAGTCCTCTCTGAATTTCGAGTTTTAGTGATAATCTATTGGTACCGATCGATTTTGCTCCCCTCTGGAATTTTTTGTCTCCTTCTAAATGTTTGATTTGTAATTCAGGTTAAATTTAGTGTTAAAATCAAAATAAATTATTTGAATTATGATTGGTAATTAGAATTATAAGTTAAATCATCAGAAATTATAAGTCAGAGCATTAGAAAATATAAGTCAAAGCATTGTTTTTTATTGAGTACCCAATTAGTTAATGGGTTTAAATCTGATAAATTATTTAAATCCGATTCAATATTTTTTTGCCCACCCTGACGAAAATTATGGATCCGCCCTGGCTATTTTATTAGTATCATGTTCCTAGGCTCAGTACAATAGTGAACAAATTGGTACTCATTTAATTTGAAATCTGGTATTCTGGTATGTACAGAGTCATACGCGCTACTCAAAGATCGCTTGAAATTTAAAACAAACTTTAGCTTAATTCTTAATACTTCCAGCAGCATGAGTACCTGCAACTGGTACAGTGTGTTTTAACCTTTTCTAATTTAAAACAAACTTTAGCTTAATTCTTAATTCCACCTGTTCTAACCTTTTATTACTAAAAGCAATAGACAGAAACAGACCTCTTACAAGTACCTGCAACTGGTACAGTGTGTTTTGACGCTACCTTTGTAGGCGTTGCATTTCTTAAACCCAAGCTACTGCTGATGGGAAATAAACCGGAGGCCATCTGATCCATTCAAGTAATTAATAGATCTTAATAAATGTTGTTACGAAGATAATAAGATATATATATATAAGAGGCACAGAGAGAAGGAAGCTGCTTCCGTACACGGGTGTTTGATTTGATCTTCCTCGATATTTCCAAGTAGAACATGAGAGGAGAGATGCAATTGGTGTGGCTGTAGTCGTATAGTGATCGGTATAGCTAGAGCGTATGGGTGAAATGGGTCTCCGTGGGATAGGATGAAGGATGAAGGATGAACATGGTAGTGAAACAAATGGAGCGCCGCAGGAAGGCAGAGAGAGTGTCCCTTTCCCTTTCCCTTTCCCTTTCCCTTTCCTTTTCCTTTTGCTTATTTCTTATTATCCAGCAACCGGCTATTCTTCTCTCTGCTACTTTTTTTAATGTTTTCTTTAACACGAACGAAAGGACTACTTTCCGAAATTTTTATAAATACCCAAAACAAATAATGAATTACGGAATCTACCCTATTTTTTATAAAAATTCGATTTATGCCCTGTCCGGTTAACGGTTAACCGGACTCGTGATACTTTTCCGCTGAATGGAGTCCCGGACTTTTATAAATAAACCCGGTTAACGGTTAACCGGACTCGTATACCCGGTTAATGGTGGGCCGGAAATATGATTTATGTCCGGTTAATGGTTAACCGAACCAAGTCCGGTTAACGGTCCACCGGACAGAATGCATTCATCCGGTTATTGGTTGACCGGTTTGTGGTTTTGCTCGGTTATATAACCCGACGAGCTATCAGACTTCTCCGCACCTCTCCGAAAATTTCATACGTGCTACCTATCTACGAAAAAAAAAGTATGTTTTTTTTTTATTAATGAAATTATATAAATTGTTAATATTTAAAATATTTCTGTAACTAATAATGACAAATCGAATTTATTTGAATGACGTATATTTTTTTTTAACATGTTCTTAAATTTGTAATTTTTTTAGTGAATAAATTTTTAATTAATTTGTACTAATTTTGGTAGCTATATTTTTCAAAAATGACAAATTTATTTCAATGACTTGTATTTTATTTTAACTTGTTCTTAAATTTGTATTTTTTTTTAGTGAATAAATTTTTAATTAATTTGTACTAATTTTTGTAGCTATATTTTTCAAAAATGACAAATTTATTTCAATGACTTGTATTTTTTTTAACTTGTTCTTAAATTTATATTTTTTTTTAGTGAATTAATTTTTAATTAATTTGTACTAATTTTTGTAGCTATATTTTTCAAAAATGACAAATTTATTTCAATGACTTGTAATTTTTTTAACTTGTTCTTAAATTTATATTTTTTTTTAGTGAATTAATTTTTAATTAATTTGTACTAATTTTTGTAGCTATATTTTTCAAAAATGACAAATTTATTTCAATGACTTGTAATTTTTTTTAACTTGTTCTTAAATTTATATTTTTTTTTAGTGAATAAATTTTTACATATGATATCATTTGTTATGTACCGCACTAAATTATACCTAAAAATTTAATTATTAAATTTGTCTTGACATATACATTTTTTTTTTTTAAAAACATCATAAAAATTACTCATTCTTCGTACTTTATCATTCATACAAAAATAAATCAGTAAATTATTAGCTATCCATATTTTTTTTTTAACTATCTATCTTTTTTGGACATTAAGATTTTTTTTGAAATTATGTTAATTATTATTTTTTTAATTACAGATACGAAGCACACGATCACACTCAGACGGAGAGAAAGGAAGAACCTAAAGGCAAAGATAAAGGAAGATAAAAAAGAAAAAAGAAAAAAAAGGTCATTTTTTTATTAATTTGTAAATTATTTAGTTTTAGCAATTATGTTACTTATTATTTAATTTGTTATAAATAGTAGTTTATTATTTTTTATCCAGGTGTGGTTTTAAAATTGTAGTTTGTTATTCAGACGAATCAAAACAAAAAATGACCGTCATCTGTGTGAGAATTTTTGTTGGAGGAGAAATCATGTACAATGATGACGGAGTTTTTTACAGCACCCGACCTAAATACTCATTACCTATAACCATGGAGCATAACTTTGATTATCTCCAAAATGAGATTTATAAACTGATTGGGTATACCGTTAGTGAAGCAAATATGGAAATTCAAGCCAGGTTTAACATGTCTACCGATGGCCAACGTGACTATCAATTGGTACCAATAACAAACCAGCAATCGTTCGAAATGATTTTAGGAATTTTGGCGTCTTTTCCACAAAGGGTCCCGATTCTAGAGTTGTTTGTAGAATTGGAACCGAACCATACCGGTTTTAATTTCCAATCAAATATGAACAGTCAGATACCTGAAACTCGATCTCGACCCAGTACGAGTAGGAACCCTGAACCCATAACTCGATCCCGACCCAGCACCAGTCAGAATCCTGAACCCACAACTCGATCCCGACCCAGTACCAGTCGGGTTCGTAGACCAGTACCGATTCCAGATTTTGTTCCACCTGTGGATGCGATTGATGATGACAGTTTGGAGAGCGGGGATGAGATGCTCTCAGATGAGTCATCAGGTTCCGACAATGACGTTAGAGCAATCAGACGGTCACAATCACGTAACCCGATAACTGGTCGGGATGATATGAGACATTCAGTTGATAGTTTCAATGACATATCCGGTTTTCGGCCTGCAGATATCGATTTTTTCAGCAGCTCAACCAGAACATTTGACAATCCATTAGCCAAAGGCCAAGTGTTTGAGTCGAAAGCGGCTTTAAAGGTAGCAATAAATGAGTTTCATATCCAAAATAATTATGAATGTTTGGTTTCTAAAAGCGAAACTAAACGTTTAACTATAAAGTGCAGAGATAATTTTTGCAAATTCAAGTTATCCGCGAAGCTTAACGGTCTTTCAGGATCTTGGATTATTACCAAACAAGCAATGCCTCATGTATGCAAAGTACCGGCAACACGTGCTGATCATCGTCAGCTTACTGCAGAGATGATTGCCCTATCAATTGATGATGCAATTAGAAAGGATGTGTGCGCGCCTATAAATCATATCCGCGATTTGGTGAAAAAAGAGTACAAAAATGTAACACCTAAGTACAACAAATTATGGCGAGGCCGTGAGCTTGCTATTGCAAATCTGTTTGGTAGTTGGGAGAACTCGTACAACTTGCTTATTCCACTTTTGGAAGCCATACAAAGAAATAATCCAGGAACCAAATATTGTGTGACCTCGACCCCTATTGACGGAGAAACTGACAGGTATTTCAAGCAAGCCGCATGGGCATATGGGCCTTGTATTGCAGCGCTGCCGTTCCTCAGACCAGTGATTAGTATCGATGCTTGTTTCATGTCAGGACGGTACCAAGGTAGATTGCTAATGGCATGTATGTACGATGCCGAGAACCAATTACTTCCATTGGCTTTTGCAATTGTGGAGAAAGAAAGTGCAGAAAACTGGGGATTTTTTATGAGATGGTTGCGATTGGAAGTAATTGGAGATAATCGATTTTTTTGTGTCATCTCGGATAGACATTTAGGAATTAAATCCGTGTTCCAGAGTTCACTTCTCGGATGGGATGAGTCTACCGACCAATGTGTCCACCGGTATTGTTCTCAACATGTTGCCGAGAACCTCTTCAAGCACGTGGGACGAAACAGAGATGTCAGTGATAGGTTCAAAATTGGAGTAAACAAATGCAAACCTAGGAGGTTGACAGAGATGTTTGAAGACTTCGAAGTTGGTTGTCCAGAGGCTATCGATTATCTTAACAAGGTGGGTAAGAGGGATCCTAACGATGAAGACGAGCTACCATGTCCGGATAAACTATATCAAGCAATGGACGGAGGTCACCGATGGGGAATAATGACAACAAATGGGTCGGAGTCACTGAATGCTGTTTTCAAAGTTAGTCGGCGCTTGCCGGTTGCAGCAATCGTGGAGGACACGTTTTATAAGTTAAATAGATGGTTTTATGAACGGCGGAACAAAGCTTTAATGAGACTTCAACGAGGGGAGTTGTGGTCCGAAAGGGTAAGTGAGTTATTGCAAAAGCGTATCAATAAATCTCTGAACATGACTGTGGTTCCTTACGGTAGATACATTGGGGTTTTTGAGGTCATGGTTAGGGGTGAAAAAATTCCTGCAAGGCGTAATCAGCCAAGACTTGAGTATACCCGTAGAGATTTTGGGTATAGAGTTGTTGTCAGGGATAACAACAAGGCTGAGTGTGAATGTCAGAAGCCCCAACTGACCGGTATACCATGTTCTCATTTCATGGCCGTGGTCCGAGAAATGAAATATGATGAAAATTTATACGTCAGCCCCTTGTACAGTTCGTCAATACTGGAACAAACATGGAGTGCATATTTCGAACCTAAAGGCAACCAAAATGAATGGCCAGAATACAACGGCCCCAAAATTAAACCTGAGAGCAGATTGATCAAAAAAGGAAGGAGACGGCACAACCGCATACCGATGGAAATGGACAGAATGCAGGGTCGAAGGCTCGGACATCAGGCTCATCGGGAGACAATTGATCGGAATGCAGCAGGTACAATTAATCAGCTAATTAGAAATATCTGTCCAAGATAAATTCAAAATTTAATACATGTTGTACTTGTAATGTAGAGGAGGCAGCAAGACAGGCAGAGGCCGGATCATCGTCGTCGAGAAGGTCAGGAAGGGGATCTTACAGCAGATCTCAAACAGGGCCATCTGAAGCACGAAGGATGAGCACATCTGACGCAGGTAGGAGGAGCATATTTGAAACAGGAAGGAGCGCCACATCTGAAGCAGGAAGGAGAAGCACATCTTCAACAAGGCCATCTAGTACAGCTAACCAGTCGCAAACAGGGCCATTTGGTACAGCTAACCAGCAGGAAGGATCAGAGCAACAAGGAAGAAGAAGTGCATCTGGGCTGTCCATCTTTGGATTTCGTCTTAATTTGCATCGTAAAGGATAAACGTGCAAATTATTTTATGTTTTAACTGTATTGTAACATAAATAGTGTTATGTTGTTTTACTTTATGTTTGATTTTGTGTACTGTACTGTTTTGTAACACAATTATTCTATGTTTACTGTACGATTAGTCTATGTTTGATTTTGTTGTTGAACATGATGAAAAATAGCAAAAGAGGTACTGAAAATGCCAAATGTCACTGTAAGGAAATACTTCTTTTGAGGCGAGCACATCATCGGTTGCCACTAATTAGAAGCCGAATGCTAAGAAGACTACTGGTAAGAAGTCGATTGGTAAGAAGTCGGTTGGTAAGAAATAGCAACTGTATTTTTTTTATTTTTTTATATTACATAAGATGTTTCTTCTTATTGTGTATGATGAAGAAGGAGCAACTGTATTTTTATTATTTGTAAATCTAGTCGTCACGTTTTTTTTCTACACTATTTTTTTGTTTGTTATGTAAAACATAAAAACTAAGACGTAATAAAACATGAAATATAATAAAACATAAAAGATAATAAAATAAAACATAATAAAATACAACATAATAAAATAACACATAATAAACTATAAAATATAATACAATAAAATATGAAATAGATAAAAGATAAGATCAACGGCCGGGAATATGACCGGGATAATCTGCATGCGAGAAGCGCTGTCTCCGATGACGCTGCCTGTGGCCCCTGCCTAGCGGTTCTTCTTCTTGGCTACCCTCAGATGGACGTGGAGTCTCATCAAGTGAATGAGATGTGGATGCCCCTGCATCACCACCAGGTGGACGAGATGTCGATGCCCCTGCATTTTATGTTGCATTACTTTTTTATTATAACACCCTAAGTTAGAAAAAAAAAGTGAAGCTCACCTGCGTCACCAGTACCGACAGATGGACCTCCTAGAAGCCAGCTAGTCGTCTGAACCTCACGCTCACGCTGTAAAGTATCCATAGATAGTCGTTGGGCGTACTCCACATCCTCTTGATTCTGCGCATCCAAAAAATCATCAAAGGTGCGTGTGCCAAATCCGTGCGCCTGATATTCTGCCCAAGACGGATCGTGTCCACTTTGATCCTGATTGATATGCAACCGCATACACATTTTTAATTCCTAAAAAAATACATGTAATTCATTTAATATACTTCTTCTGAACGAAGTATATACCTGTCCAAGATCAAGGCCGTAGCTCGGTCCATGCGGCTGAAAAATACTTTCCGGATGCCAAGCTTGCGTCCCCTGATCCTGAGGTATCTGCAATTGAAGGTTAGTTTCATAAGTTGTGATTTATAAACAAATTTGTCTAAGTCATGCTACAAAATTACCTGTCCGGGGTCTGCGGCTGGATACGGAGGATTTACCGGTGCAAATGCTTCCTGGTGGATGTATTTTCTCCATTCGGTGCCGTCGTATAACCAATCCTTAAAAGGATCTGGGCCTTCGAATCTAGGCGGATCAGGATATGGGTACACCCCAATAGGAGTAGGCTCGTCCGATGGAACTGCTTCCCAGTTTTCCGGAACCTCTGCTTCATCCATCAATTGTCGCGCACGTGGACCGTAACCTGTATCACAGCAGAGACGCCAGCCTGTCCTCATTAATTTTTTCCCAACCTTACGCCACCCCTTGGTGAAGAACATCTTGACACCGTGCGCCAACTCTCCAATCCCAGTCAACGCCTGTACACAAACAGTTTCAATTTTAGCAATTATGAGTTATAAATAACTGAACCAATGAGAATAGCAAGTAAAAATATTTACAGTCCGAGTGATAAGTGGTCCGTGGGGAATGTGTCCAGTCGGCCCATGCTCTACTCTGGGGAGCTGCATCGTACGATCCATTCCTTCCACGTGCTGGTCAAACAGATAAACAGATGTCATACATCTCTTCTGGTACCACTTGCGATAACGTGGAAGGTCATTTTGGTCAAACGAGCGACCTTCTCTAATTACTTGCGCCTCATATGCAGTAGCCAACTGAACATATGTCACGTGTCTTGTGTCCCATGACTCGTTCTTCTTTGAGCCCAACATGAACCTGTTCATAATTTTGTAACAACTTAATACCCGAAATTAACTAACATAAATAGGAAAAATAACAGTGAGTAAACCTTACTTGTGCAACTCCACGTGCGTGTGCCTATTCAGTGGATCTGGCACCGGAATCTCTTGAAACAATCCGAATTGCCGCATGCAGCGATCCGGATAAGTATGCTCAACGATCCAATAAAATATCAATGGACCGCGATACAAGTAGTAGGGCTGATAAATTTAGTAAAAATGTGAGTTATAATTTATAAGTACAGTGACATATAACTAAATTATAACTTGATTGAAATATACCTTTCCCGCCTGAGTCACTGTCGGAAGCTTGTTGTAGACACTTCCGTAGGGCTCCCAATTTACACGATCCTCCGTCAAACTCTGAAACTGGCCCCGCGGGATACGTGCACCCTGGGTCTTGAAGTGGGAGGATGCAGTGTACTTGTGCGGACCACACCATTTGTACGCAAAAGATGGGCATGTGTCAAGTGTTGGAGCGCCCCAGACAGGTTCCCAGTTTTTAGTTTGAGGCTCAGGCCGGTGAACTGGAAAACGAGTCCACGACCAGTGCTGCAGAAGCATCACCGGACCATGCATAGATCCTCTCCCGGGGTCGGTAGCGACACATAGATGCCGATACAGATACGCAAGAACTGCTCCACCCCAATTGTACTGTACCGGCTGGTCTAAATCCACAATTAGATCGAGATACCACAGCGGTATCCCGTCCCCGCCACTGTCAACGAACAAACTGGACGACATCAGGTCCAAGATATATGCACGGACATACCTAGCAAAATTCAATACAATGTTAGTAAATTATTGATAAGCTAAAACACAAGTAAATTGATGTATATATAAATATATATATAATATTTACCACTTCAGTATTTGATCGTTGCGATCTGCCGGTAGCGTCTTGAATCGTTCACGAAATTTAGATTTTAGAAAAGTCAACTCCAATGTTCTTTCATTTCCCTCATGCCCCCGTTTTTTCATAAGATCACTCTGCTCATGCTCTTTTATCCCTAACAATTCGAAGAGCCGACCTTTTGCAAATCTCCCGTCTGTACTCCCCGTGACTGGGACCCCCGTAATAGGCAAACCCCACAAGCAGCTCACATCCTCTAACGTAACTGTAATTTATCAAATAAAAAAATATAAATTTCTTCATTTCAGTTATCACTAAATTATCACAAAGCAGTAGTTTATTTGAAATAGTTTTGTAGTTAATACCTGTCATCTCTCCAAATGGAAGATGAAAGGTGTGCGTCTCAGGACGCCACCGCTCCACAAGTCCGTGTATTAGCGCCGCATCTATTTTTTTGTGAGGCATTACTGCGATCTGGTATAAACCCAATCGAATCAAAAATGGTGCGTATGCAACGTGGTATGCAGTCTGACAACGGTAGTGCTTCACGTTTATAACCTCCATTTTCTATATTACAAAAAAAAAATTTAGAAAAATTCAAACAAGATGATATTTCAAAAAAAAAAAGTAAATGCTTACCTCATCGGAAGCGTGACACACCCTGTGATAGCTGTGCGGTATCCACAACAGATCACTAAAATTATCTCGTGCCATATTTACTTCCTCAATGATTTCGTCTGCCATGCTACAAAATTAATTCAAAGTTAATTCATTGTTTTTAAAAATTTTAAACTAATGTAAATTGTTTTACATTTTTGTAATTATATCTAAATCAATTTAGATTATCTAAACTGATTGTAAATCTATTCGGAACTAATTTGTAATTTTCTAAACTATTTAACACTATTTTAAAATTTTCTAAATTTTTCTATACCGTGTTGGAACTTTATTAAATTAATCTAAACTATTTTGAAACTTTTTAAATTATTTGGCCACTATTTTAAAATTTTCTAAATTATTCTACACTCTTTTGAAACTTTCTAAATTATTTTTTACCATTTTAATATTTTACAAATTACTCTAAATCATTTTAATTTTTTTCTAAATTATTATACAATATTTTGCAACTTTCTAAATTATTCGGCCACTATTTTAAAATTTCCTAAATTATTCTACACTATTTTGGAACCTTTCTAAATTATTCTACATTATTTTGAAACTATTTTGGAA